>VXAX01001840.1:7141-42075 GCA_013399835.1 Leptocoma aspasia
AGCCATTCCCTGTGTCCTGTCCCTCCATCCCTTGTCCCAAGTCCCTCTCCATGTGGGATCAGCTTCCATCTGCTTCAGGCAGAGAAGCTGCCAAGCCTAAAGGGTTTCCAAAGGACTCCAAGGAAGGAATATCCACCATTCCCAGCCATCAAACCTGCTGGGAGAGGGCCAAGGGCCTCACCTGCCCCAATCTCTGTGAACCACGAGGACGCAGAGTTGAGGTTGATTGTCTCAAACTGCACCACCTGGTTTGGCTCCGTGCCCTTGGAGATGGCCACACACACCATGGGATACTCCTGCTCTGGGATCACCAGCATCTCAAACACGTTCAGAGGGCTGGGCAGGGGGAAATCAAAGTGCTGGGAAAACAAAATATCAGCAGGTTTCTGTGAGTTTGCTTTTACCTTGAAATGACTCTGCAACGACATGGACAGAGTAGAAATATACAGAATTTTCACTGCTTTTGAAGCTGGGCAGAGGTGGATCATGGTCTGTTATTACCAGTGCTGGGCTTGATCCAGCACTAAAATGACTTTTATATTACTTAAATTACTTCAGTCACAAGATTCTCTGAGTCAAAATGTGTCCAGCCAGATTTTCAAGTGCTCACAACCCACAAATGGCACCAGACCGGGGTGTACTTTCCATCCTGAACTCTGGAAAGGTTATTTCAACAACTGCATAATTATTTAACTCAACTAAAAGTAAATGCTTACCTTTATTAACATGAATTTCTGCATTGGCTCATACCACTGGAGCAGAACAATTCCAGACTGCAATGCACCACACAAGTACTTGTGGCCTGTGTATGGATTTCGTACTATATGAAATAAAAAACCCCAGAAAACAGTAATTTTAAAGCCCTGCAAGTTCAATTCATACTTGGAAAAGAAAAAAACCCAAAACAAACCAACCCTAGAGCTGTCTTTACAAATGAATTTAAAAATAGCATTATAAAATCATATCATGGCATGGTTAGGCTTGGAAGGAACCTTAAAGCCCATCTTGTTCCATCAGTTTCCCACTTGTTGCCTTCTGGCTTCCCCTTCCAACATCCACAGAGATTAATACTGTGCCACATTCCAGATAAATTCAATTACAGCTTTAATTAACAAGCAGCTGCATTCCTGGAGTCCCAGTTCAGAGGCTGAGAGAGCAGAAAAGCTGCAGTGCCTCTCCCTGGGGCTCTGGGGTCAGGCTGGGATTGGAATCAATTCCCAGGCAGGGAAGGTGGGAAGCTCCTGGGGAGCTCTGACAGCTCATGAAATACCTGAGACAGGGTTTGGGGGTGTTTTTTAAAGCTCATCTGGACACAGGAGCAGCCTGATTTCAGGAATTATTTGTACATGTGGCTGTTGAGGGCACTTCAGATGAGCTGAACAGGATCTCCAAGTGTTTATATTCAGCTTTATATTAATTTTTAGAGGTGGAAAGGTACAATCTGCAGATGTGGCACTTGGGGATGTGAATGGATGATCTTAGAGGGCTTTTCCAGCCTTGATAATCCCATGATTCTGATTTCACACAGCACCAGGGCCAGTATTGGAAAGGACAAATGTTCTGTAGGCAGCCCAAGCTGCAGACAAATCCACAACTTCCCAAGCTTTAACCCTTTCTGTGCCCTTCAAACTGCACTTATGGCTCTGCCCTCCCCAGGCTGCCAGAATTTTTATTCCTACTGATTCTTCCTTGGTAGAAAATATTCAGGTTTTCCTCACTACGAGTTGGAACTGGGTCACACCTTGAGCCAAGGTGACAAAGCAGAAAGGCTGTTTGTGGATGTGCCAGGTTTGGGAAGGATTTAATCCCAAAATCCCATCTCTCCCTGTCCTCTGGCAGTGGGAAGCTGTTCCCCCTTGTCCTGGCACTCCATCCCTTGTGAATAGTTTCTCTCCATCTTTCCTGTATCTCCTTCAGGCACTAAAATGCCTCAATTAAGTCACTCTGGAACATCTCCAGGCTGAACTACCCCAATCCCCTCAGCCTTTTTTCTGAACAAAGAACTCTTCAGTTTATTAAAAAGAAATGAGTTTCAGACATGCCATGTCCAGGGACAAAGGGCAGGGGAATAAATGGCAAAGCTGGATTTGTCTGCTCACCTATACAGCATTTGTGGCATCCTTTTGTGTCAGGGATCTTGGTTGTTAAGGCAAATTTCCTGGAATAATAATCACCAAAAAATGCATCAATAACAGATGTCAGGACCCTTCATACACCAACTCAACAGCACCAAGACAATTTATGGCTATTTTCATTTATTAATAATTGTCTGTAAGTGAAAGGTTTGTACCTTGGTAGTATTTTGTCAGGAAATCTGTGGGTTTGGATATGAGCAGCTAATCCTGTTTTTTTGGCTTGTTCAAACAATGCTATTAAATTATGGGAGTAGAGCTGGAATGTTTTCCCTGTGAGAGAAAAGCACAGTTAATATCTCAGCCACTCCTCCAGCACAGAACTGCAATGTTCAGGAAATGCAAGTATGGAAAAATTACCTTCTACAAACAGGTGTCAGGTAGGTCGAGTCCAGATATGAAGAAAAATAAAACAAGATAAAAATAATAATGAATATAGAGAAGATCAGAGCTCATTTCATTATAGTTAGTTTTATGCAAACATTTTTTCAAGACTGTAATTATAAAACAACAATAAATTATATTAGGATATTTTCTTATCTATAAGCCAAGACAAATGTTATATAAATCCTGCATGTTTAAAGGCACAGTCCATGGCACAGTGCCTCATTCCTGTCTGGAATGTTCCATTCCAGAACAACTGATTGCCCAGGAATCAGTAAATCCAAGCAGCAGAACTGCTGGGTCAGCAGTACTTGAAAGCCACCTTGTTCTCCTTCACAGGGACACAGGTTTTGTTTTAGGACCATAGAATCCCAGAGTGGTCTGGGTTGGAAGGGACATTAAATCCCATCCAGTGCCACCCCTGCCATGGCAGGGACACCTCCCACTGTCCCAGGCTGCTCCCAGCCCCATCCAGCCTGGCCTTGGGCACTGCCAGGGATCCAGGGGCAGCCACAGCTGCTCTGGCAATTCCAGCCCAGCCAGGAATTCCCAATTCCCAATATCCCATCCATCCCTGCCCTCTGGCAGTGGGAGCCATTCCCTGTGTCCTGTCCCTCCATCCCTTGTCCCCAGTCCCTCTCCAGCTCTCCTGGAGCCCCTTTCCAGCCCTGGAAGGGGCTCTGAGCTCTCCCTGGAGCTTCTCCTCTCCAGACCAAATACATTGCATTCACTCATGACTTTAAATGTTCCTGTTTATTTACAGCTGTAATCATTTCCCCTCCATTCCCACTCACCTGACAGGGACATTAAGGTGTTGTTGATAACATACAGCCAGGTGCACTTCCGAGGAAATAACTGGGAAAAAAAGAAAAGAATTCCATTAATAGAAACCTACAGGAATTTTTAACTGTGATTTTCTCTGCCTGTTTCACCTCCACCACCATTCCTGCAGGGATCCACACTGGAGAAAATCCCATCTTCCTGTTGATTCCCTGTTTTGGACCCTTACTTAGCCCTGCACAGACAGACCATGGAATATTGGAATAAATGCCCAAGGCCAGGCTGGATGGGCTTGGAGCAGCCTGGGATAGTGGAAGGTGTCCCTGCCATGGCAGGGGTGGAAGTGGATGGGATTTAAGTTCCCTTCCATCCCAAACCATTCCATGACGCTAGAACACTTTGTCCCACGTGCAAAGTAAGAAAACAGGTGTAGGAGAAAGTGCAGAAAGAAAAGATCCAACTGGTTGGACACAAACCCTGAGTATCTCCCAGCAATTTTCTGTTTAATAGAATAGCTTTGGGTTTATTCAGAGTTTCTACTGAAAAACTAAAAATGGAATAAAAATATCCTCCTGGAACTGGGTGATATTAACCTTGGACAAACAGGAAGCACTCTGGAAGATGCAACCAGAATTAAAAATGGGAGAAACAGTTCAGAATGTGCACTTGGAGGGGAGAAATCATCAAATGGATAAAAGGAAATGTGGGAACAAGTGGTGTGGCAGAAGCTGTGGGGTTTCAGGTGGTCACACCTGACCTCTGCCAGCTGGGAATGCTCTCAAGAAAAAGGAAATTCTGTTTGAAATGCACTGAATGTTCTCCCTACCCACCACTGGCATAGCCAACCTTTCATTGGGACATAAAAAAGCACGTGGAAAATCCCAGAGAAGACTCTTAGATTAAATAATTTAAGAAAACACACAAGGAATGAGATTCCAAGAACATCTCGATGCTGAAACACCAGATTTAAGACCATGACTGCATGAAATGGCTTTGGAAAGGGTTAGAAAGCCCAGGAAAAGCTTCTTGGGGATAACAACAGCAGTTGAATTAAATGATTGAGGGCTTTGCATCCAAGGAGCTGCAATGTGCCATCTAGTGGGGATGGAATGGAGGGAGAAGGGGCAGGGAATTGTTCTCCAAGGAGATGGAAGATCTGACAGCAGTTACACAAGCAGCAACTAAAAAATACAGGTAAGGCAGGGAACAAGTAATTTTCAGGTTTTCATTATTAGCATTCTTAATGACTTAAATGATGGGAATCATTTAAGCCCCAGAGCCTGGTATCCACCTTCTCCCTCCAGTGCCAAATTCACTGCTCCATAATATCCCCAAATCTGTTCTGTGTGTCCAGCCCACCAGGACTCACCTGTTCCATGGTTGCTTCGTGAAGTTCATTCAAATTCAGAGTGTAGATCCCTTCTTCTGTGCCAAAGATGATGTACTGATCTGAAAAATCCAGGGCAAAGGATTATTCCCGTCCCACTTTGGGAAGTTTCAAATGCAAACCTAAAATAACTTCACAAATTATTTTCTTTCCCAAGCCCATCACCAAACCTAATGTAACTTTACCTTTAGTGTCTGGATGTATCCATGAAGTTGCACAATTAATCTTCAAAGGACAACCATCAAAGACTTTGGAAAAGCAGGCTCCCATCTGAAAGACACCAAAACTGAAACCTGAAACAAACTTAGAGTGTGAAGAGTTGATTTCCTGGCCACTCACACACAGCTGAACACACACAGCCTTTCACACCTTTTAATTTGAATTCATGGACATCAAAAATGTAAAGAGGGCTCAAAATGGTGTCAACAACTTTAGGTACCTACTGGGTAAGAACAATACACCCTGGAGGGATTTAAAATCCATGTGGATGTGGCACCTGGGGACATGGCTCAGTGGTGGCCTTGGCAGTGCTGGGGGAATGGTTGGACTCAGTGATCTTAGAGGGCTTTTCCAATCTAAATTATTCTATATTATATGAATATTGACTATTATTTATTGAATATAAAAAATATATGAATATGGAGTGATTATAAAATGGCACATGAAGGGAGAACAGGCAAAACCCTGTCATCACTACCACCTTTCCCCATTTCTCTGCCTAAGCAGGGGCTGCCACTGGAGATCACAACTCACAGAGCCAGGGAAGCCTCCAACCCTTCACATCCAGACTGAACAGTGCCAGGAAGGTTTTAAAAAATGGAAACAAATATTGTGGATCCAGCACTGGAAAAGCAACTGGCTGTGAGATGCAGAAAATCCCCCCAAGTGAGCTGGTGCCTTATTCCACACCAGAGAGAGGAGGTTTCCACAATTCCCAGTGCACATGGATTTCTTACCAGCACCTTTGGAGTTGGAGGCAAACCATTGATTGCTGGTTTCTGTGGGAAGAAAGAAAAACCATAAAACCTCTCCTGTGCACTGATCAGCTCAAGCACATGACAGTGACATCAGCCCCAGGGTCCCAATACCTACGGGGAAATCTCTCTTCTCCTTTTTCCGTGGCAGTTGAGGGATTTGTCCAGGTCTTTCTGCATTCTCCTCAATGTGCTTCAGCATCCCGTTCCCATTGCCTGAAAAGGAGCCCAGACATGGTTTGCAGCTTATTTGACACAGTGAAATAGAAAATCTCTTCTCCCCTGTGCTGAGCTGGAGAGGAGGAGTGAGCTCTGACATTGCACAGCCACATCTCAGGGAGCTGAACCCTTCCCAGCACAGTGTCCATGCTGAGTCACACACTTCCCTTCATCCCAACAGTTCCTGGGACAAATCCCACTGAGAATAAAGCTGTGGCAAGGTCCTCCCCACACATTCATTGTTTTTCTCCTGTTCCTGCAGGCAGTAATGGCATTGACTGGCTGAGTGTCCTTGTTTTGGGAAGAACATTCCCACCATGGGGCTCTAATAAGAACCACACATGCAAAAAGGAAAACTTCACCTCCTGATCAGCTTGTTTTAAGATATTATCTACTGAGAACAGCTGGCTCTGGAAGCAATTCCTTTTCCAAGGTGGCAGGCAGCTTTAGGACAAGGAAGGCATTTACCCAGGTCGCTGTATCTGGCTGTGAGCAATCCAGGGCTGCTGATGCTGCTGGTCATCCCCATGGGGCAGGAATCTGCCTGGGGCCCACAAACTGGGATGCTCTGTCTCCTGTGGGCTGCTGGGGCTCTGCTCTGGGGGTCTGGGAAGTGTTTTATTGTCTGGCATCTGTTGTCATCTGGGAGGTTTTCCTCAGGGTAACTGTTCATCCTTGGCTGCAAGGAAGCAAAGAGGGGAATGGTTACTTGGGAAATGTGAGGAATTGGGAATGGCACCCGGGAAGAATAAACCTCAGACAAGTTGAATTTAAGTCAGACTGCTGCTCCATAAAAATGTATCAGCCTTTGAAGTGTGTGTGTGTGTGTGATTTGGGGCACCACAATATAAGAAAGATAAAAAAGCTCCCTGGTGAGCAGGGACAGGACTCAGGGAATGGCTGGAGCTGTGCCAGGGAGGGTTAGGTTAGAAATTAGGGAAAGGTTCTTCCCCCAGAGGCTGCTGGGCACTGCCCAGGCTCCCCAGGGAGCCCACAGAGCTCCAGGAGGGTTTGCACACCACTCCCAGGGATGCCCAGGGTGGGATTGTTGGGGTGTCTGTGCAGGGCCAGGAGCTGCACTGGATGATCTTTGTGGGTCCCTTCCAGCTCAGGAGATCCGTGGTTCTATGAAAATAAGACATCTGACAGCAGAATAATTTCAGAGGTTCCTCTCTGATGGACTGTCACAGGCAGAATGCAGAACAAGAGGCCATCCCAGTCTGGCTAAATCCCTTAAATCCCACATTTCTCACCTTGGGAGGCAGCGGGGGCGGCCCAGCTCGCTTCAGTGTTGATCTGCAAAGAAAAGGGCAGCAGTTGTCTGAGTTAAACCAAACCCAGAACTCCCTGAGGAACTGGAAATAAGATGAACCAGAGGCACAGAAAAGGCAGAGCAGAGCTTTGCACACACAGGGTTAAACTAGAAATGCAAGAGCAGGGGAGAAGCTCATTAATCTTGTTAGAAGTGTTGGTTTTTAATAAACTCCTGTTCTTTCAGAAATGCCAATAGAGCAATCTGCAGGGAAGGATATTTGAAGTTTGTAAATCAATATACATTCAGGGACTGGATCTCAGGCTGGAGGGACTTTAGGCAAGGGCCTGGAGTGACGGGGGGAATGGTTTTAAGCTGGAAAAGGGTAGATTTAGGTGAGATATTGGGAAGAAAATCTTCCCTGTGAGGGTGGGGAGCCCCTGGCACAGGGTGCCCAGAGAAGCTGTGGCTGCCCCTGGATCCCTGGAAGTGTCCAAGGCCAGGCTGGATGGGGCTTGGAGCAACCTGGGACAGTGGAAGGTGTCCCTGCCCATGGCAGGGGGTGGAACAAGATGATTTTTAATGTCCCTTCCAACCAAACCATTCTGGGATTCTGTGATTCCAGTTTGCAGCCTTGCTTTTGGACCAGACAAACATCTGGACACCTGAGCTGTGCAGGATCATCCTGTCACAACCAGGCCTCACTCATGGCCCATGGATTCACCAACAGAAAATCTGCTTTTTTGTGTTAGGCACTTCAACAGGGACTTGGAGATAACTCAGGAAGGAGAGCAGGGGGGAAAGCAGAGCTCTGGGATTTCTCCTGAGCATCAGGGAAGGAGCCAAGTGCACGTCAGGCCTGGGGGAGCAGCCAGCCCTCACTGGGTGAGGGGCAAAGCCTCCTGCAGCATTCTGAGGGAAGAGCTTTTGGAGCAGAGCAGCTGTACAGGAAGGAGATGCACTCACTCTTCAACATCTTCACTCCCATCGCCAAATTTTGTGAGCAGTCCCCTAAGGCAGAATGTTTATAAAATTAAGAGCTCAGCTCTGAGGTCGGCACGTGCAACTCAACCCATCCCTGATGTCACTGAGTTTCACAACAAGCATCTCCCAGCCCTGTCCAAAACAAAGAATTCTCTGCACTAAGTCCCACTCTGTAAGGTTCTTTTCTTCTCCTTACCCCCTAAAAATCACTGGATCTTTCTTCCACACCAGCATTTCCCTACCTGGCATTTCCAATATTGTTGAAATGTTTAACAACAGTACAATATAAAAAGAGAAAAAAAGAACAGAGGAAGTTACTGGGAAACAAATGGAGAAAAGCCTTTAAAGGGAAGTTTCCTTATTTATACATCTACACAAAAGACCCAGATTGTTTCCCACTACAGTGGGAATTTTTGTTTCAAAGCTACTCCAGGGACAACAACAAAAAAAGAAATTTTGACTAGAGGATCAAAGCAGCACTGAAAATATAACCTTGAAGAAAAAAAACCCTGATAAAATTTTGCAAAATGGCAATTTTCAAGCTGTGTCTTTTGAAGGGCAACAACCAGGAAAACCCAGCCAAATTTGGATTAATGTGAAATATCCGTGCAAGTCACTTGTGAGGGAAAACAGCAGACAGCTGCCAACAGGAACTATTAAAAAATTTAAAGGAGAAAAAGTTTTTTCTTTTTGAAAGGTTCTTGTTGCCCAGAGCAGCTGTGGCTGCCCCTGGATCCCTGGAAGTGCCCAAGGCCAGGCTGGGCAGGGCTTGGAACAACCTGGGATGGTGGGAGGTGTCCCTGCCATGGCAGGAGTGGAACTGGATGGGCTTTAAGGTCCCTTCCAACCCAAACCTTTCTGGGATTCTATGAAAACCATCAATAACATACACCTCCATAATGCAGGACATTTATACAAAAATAATTTTAAAATGGAAGCAATCAGTTCAATCACCAGGTACACGTTCTGGTATTCCCTTTTCCTGAGTCAAAGATATCCCTCAGCATCCACTCTGATAAAAGGCAAAGGGCATGAAAAGCAAGGACCCCCCAGCACACATCCTCTCTGTACATCCCAGGGATTACTCACAACTGCTGGGACAGAGCAGCTATGCATTTCCTGTTTATCTTTCCAACTGGAAGTGGTTTCCAAGTGAGCAGCACGGATCCACCATCCAGGACTGCTCTCCCTGCCCTCCTTCCCAATGAATCTGTACCTATTTCTTGATTTACAGCCCTGGGAATGTTTGCTGCAGCTTTAGCACAGCCTGCTGCACACAAAGCCACAGGAACAGGATCAAATCCCCGAGTCCCTGTGCCAAGAGGAGCTTCCCTCCCTCCCTCCCTGCTCCTGGACCCCACAGATTCCAGCTGTCTGCACAAAATCCAGCACTCCCAGCAAGGCTTCAGCCACAGCTCAGCAGGGTCACACAAACAAAGCCAGGGCACAGGGAGGGGAGGGAACCAGGGCAGAGCCAGAGCCCAGAGCCCCCCAAACTCCTGCTCCAACAAGATTGGGAGCAGGAAAACCAGGATGCTTAAAAGGACTCAAATCCTGGCAATCTGCACCAGCTTTCCAGGGGGCTGTAATGTCAGCTGACAGCTTATGCAAGACTTTTATCTGCAGAAAAAAAAAAAAAAAAGCCAGAGAAATTCACTGTCTGCTGCTGAGTTCCAAATAAAGATGGGAAACAGGCTCTGTGAGCTGAGCAATGATGTGAGCCCAGATATCATCTTTCCCTACATCTGAACCTCCACACTCCTGACTGCAAATCCTTTAAAGGCAGATTCCACTTTTCAGCAGCAAAAGGAAGGTACACAGCTAAAAAAATTCAGTCCTAACTTGGAGAGAGTTGTGTTCCTGTACTTCAGGCCTGCTTTATCCCAGGGAAACCAGCTATAAACGCATCTTTCCCGCATCTTTCCCTAAAACATTTCACCCCAAACCACTCCATGGCTGAGTTATAAATTACACCACAGCAGGAGGAGTGGTGCAGTGTTACTGAGCTTGGTAAAACTCAACATTCAGAACTGGTTTCTCCTTCCCTTTCTCGAGCTTAGGGCTGTGCACAGGCTTGTCACAGGATGTCACAACCACAGCCACAGCTCAGAAGAGAAGTGTGAGGCCAGAGCAGGATCCTGAACTCAGCTCTGCCGCAGGAAATCCACTGTGGCTGTGTTATGTCACTGTCCTGCTCCTGCATTTACACTTCACTTCCCACCTAAAAACTTAAAACAAGCTACTGGTGGTGGTTAAAAGAGATTAAAAGTCACACCCCAAGAGAATTGACCAAGCACCTGCAGAAGGAGGGCTGCACACTGGGTAACATCTCCTTAATTTGTCAATATTAAAGTGGATCAGGGCTTATGGTTTGATTTTTTAAACATATCTCATTTTTCTTTCAGTTTCATAGTAAGCCACAGAAATAGAAGCTGGTTTTATCTGTACTTACTTGTTGCTTCCATCAACAAAAGGATTCCAATGTGAAGCAAAGTCACTGCCAGCTGCCACAACCTGAAAATGCAGAAATTGTCATTTTATTTCTCCCCTGTCAAACTCAAGTATCCTAAAGTACCTTTACCACACACAAAGAGGCCTGAGGGATTCCCCAACCCTGCAGAACAATCCACGAGCAGAACGATCAAATTCCAAAGAGAAATAACATCTTACAATCTATAAAGCAATTATTGATAACCTATTTTCTTCTTCTTAGAGTTAAAAGCAGCACCTGGAAATGGTGTAATGTCCACATCAAGCAGCAGTAAGTAACAGGAAAACAAAAATTTATGCTGAAAAATCCAGTAAGGGTCACTCAGGGAACTTTAAAAACGTTTTTCCAGGAAGCTGCTAAGGGTTGAACCTCAAAATATTGTAGACACTGTGATTTTAATAAATAAAAGAAACCCCAAATTTGTCCTTACCATTTCATCCCGAGCTTCTGTTTCTTTCCGTAGAGGGGGCTCAAACTGCAGCTTATCAACTACAAAATAGAATAATTTCAGAATTAATACACACAATCCTGCACTGGGATCCTTTCAGTGCAGTGAAATGCAGGTAGGAACACATGTAAATATTTGTACACAACTCTAAATTTACCTCTCAAATGAGCAGCACTTCACTATCAGCCTCATTGTCTGAGTGCTTGAATTTGCAAATATGAAACCCACAAGAAAGGCCAAAAGCAAATGAGTCACCAAAACAGAACTATTTAACCACTTGTCACTGTGACATGCATGTGAAAGAGGAGAAAAAGGCTCCTCAAGAGCAAATTTCCCAGAGTGTGACGTAGAGGAGCTGCCAGTATTGGTGCTACCAAAGGCTTTTGATCAAACCTGCAGATAAAACCATTTCTACCCTCAGCATTTCAGCTTAGATCCAGCAGAGTAAATAAAGTAAAAAGTAAAAGTAAACAGGTAAACTAAGTAACCACTTTGCACAAAAGAACTATTTTTTCCTCTTGTAAAGAAGTTTCCATGACATTAACAAGAGAGACTTCTCTCCCTAAGTAAACTAGGCTATTTTAAAAATAGTAAACTAACTAGAAATTTTAGGTTTTGTTTCTTTACATTATCAGTAAAAAAAAAAAAGTTGTGTGGGGAGGAGAAGTGTTCTAAAAAGTTTGTTTTAATTCTTACTACTTTTTTTTTCTCTTTTAGTTACTATTAATAAAACTTTCTTTAAACCCTTTTAAAGTTTTAAACCTACTTTGCCTCTCTNTAAGTAACTAAGTAAATAAACTACACTCAGAGTAGTTTATGAATATTAATGTTAATTTTAGCTTGGAATAATTATCGGTGAAGATTCCCATGGTGCTTCTCCAGGGTTTGCTTCCCAGATGGACAGAGATTTTTGGGGGATCACCCCGGGAGGGCAGAACTCACAGTTGATCTCGGATGCAGTTCTCTCAGCGCGGACGTTCCTGTTGGTGGAGCGGATGGTGTGCCGCACAACCGAGTGGGGCTGCAGGGATGGGCACAGGTCAGGGAAAAGCAACCAAACGAGGAGAACCAGGAGCTCTTGGAGCTTCCATCTTCCATCCCCAAAGCAAAGCAGGGAGTTGGAACTGGCAGCTTTAAATAAAGACAGAATAAAAGAGATTTCTCACCTCAAAATCGTCATCGTCCACTTCCCCGTAGTGGGTGTGGTTCTCGGGGTTGTTGACTTTGTCCAACAGCTCAACTGCTAAAGACCTCGAGAGACCAGGCTGTCCTACAAAGCTGTGCTGTAACCACGGGAAAAAACACAAAAAAAAGAAGTGTCACTCTCATTTTTTCAGCCTTCTGATGTTTTCATTCTTGTAATGAAGTTTCTCACACTATTTTTGTCAATATGCACGTGTTTTTCTAACTGTTCTTTTGGTTTTCATTCTTTCTCCTGGGAGGAGAAAGGTTTGATGGACTTTGTCACTGACCAGTGTGGTTGGAGAGGATGTAACTTCACCTTCCAACCAATAGTCGTTTCCAAAACTCTGTATAATGTAAAAACCAAAATAAACTTCCTTCTTCCTTGCCTTCTCTCAAATATAACTGTGCTCTGTCTCTGCGCTTCGTGTTGCACGATAGTGCAACAAAGAAGTTTTAACATGCAATTAATAGATAACTTTCAGTAATAAACATTCAACTGAGTTACTGATTTTTTTGGTGTTCAGCTGTTATTTTAATGACTCTTTAATGCTGGATTTTTTAAGAACATAAATATGGGAACACCACACTCTGGCCACTTGCAAATTAAACTCGAGGAAAACAATTAATTACACTTGAACTTCATTTTTTACATCAGTAGTTCAGAGCTTGGGAAAGCAGAGATACATCAAGAGCTGCTGCAATTTTTGGGAGCCAGCAAAGTCCAACTTCCACACAGCTCCAAGGCTGAGGCAGCCACTTGCAGGAAGGCCAAGGTTGAGAACATGAAGCCAATTTCTGTAACTGACCAAAAATTGTATAAAACTGTGTAAAAATATTGAACAAAATCCACTTGCTAACAGCTGACCAACATGTTTTCCCTTCAGATTTCACCACCTGAGTTATAAGATTAAACAAAATTGGTTTCCCTTTGGTTTCCTACTGATCTGTTCCTCATTTTGAAGCAAAAGATCCCTTCCTGAGGTCACCAAATGTCCCAAATCACTTACAGAGAGAAGTCTGTCTGCTGTCGGCCTCTTCTTTGGATTTTTTGTAAGTGCTATTTTGACAAAATTATGGAATGTTGCTGACCTTAAAGAAAAGGAGAGTTTATGTTGAATTTTTCAAGGTATTATTGATTTTCAGACAGTTGCTAAGCAGATTACAAAAGGGTGTGATAAAGTAGAATATGGTGCAGGTATCTCACCTCAGGTTTGAATAATTACATTTCCAAGTTAACAAAATAGGGAAAAAAACCCCATTTGATTCATGGAACTCGCATGGAAAACATTTTGGTACACAAAATAAACCAAGAATGGCACCAGGAATTCCTCACAGGGTAAAGAAACCAAGACAAGATTAAAGCACGACCTGTCCCAATGACAGGGACAAGTGCCCCATGACAGGAACTGAGGGGAAAGGATAAAGATTTTTCTTCTAGAACATACAAAGAGCACCAAAGAAGGGTCTCTTCTTCAATAATAACAAATTTTTTTTTCCCTTTATCTATAAAATCATAGAATGGTTTGGGTTGGAAGGGACCTTAAAGATCATGTAATTCCAATAAAATATGGACCATAAAATATGGATCAAAGGAAGGGAGCTCCACCTACCATTTTGCTTTTTCCTTTAGCTTTGGTGGTTGAAAATTACTTTTTGACATTAAAAACAGAGCCCTAAGGGAAAGAAAGAATAATGATATAATGTGATAAAATTAATTTCATTCTATATTCTAAATAACACTTTATGGTGGAATCATGCTGGAGGAACTGGAGTCTGCACTGGGTTAAAGGAGAGATACAGGGAATCTGTTGATTTTATCTTTAAAGAAAGTATTTTTAGTGCCATAATCCTGTGAAATATTAGGGTATGGCTTCTCCAGTGGTTTCCTATCATCAGTAAATCTGTCCCTGCTCTCCACCAGGTTCTTGATTCTGGAATCCCAGAATGGTTTGGGTTGGAAGGGACCTTAAATCCCATCTCATTCCAACCCCCTGCCACAGGCAGGGACACCTTCCACTAGGCCAGCTGCCACCAAAAATATAACAATTTCAAGATTTTGCTTCTAATTTCCATTCCAAATGCAAGATTTTAGCAGATTGATGCCTTGAAGACAGACATGAAAACACATTCAGTGACGGAATCTTGGTGCCGGTTTCTCCTTCGGAGCTCCAGAGAAGCTCCAGCTGAATGCTGCCAGTTCCTGCTGGGATTCAGGAGGGTGCTGGAGGCAGAGGAGCCCCCAGGGCACAAACCTCATGGGGTGCAGGTCGAACATGGGTGGCTGCAGCTCTGCCAGCTCGATGGCAGTGATGCCCACGGCCCAGATGTCACACAGCTGGTTGTACCCCCCGTTCTTCTCCACCGCCGCCACCTCGGGGGCCATCCTGCCAAAACAACACTGCCCTTCAGTTTCTGCTCCCAAGGAGAATTATAAAACTTGTCCAACAAGTCCTTTTATCAGCCTTTAAGAATTCTCTACNAGAAAGAAGGGGGTGGGGGGAAATGAACAGGAGGAATAAAAATATTTTTCAAATATTTTTATGTCTAATGGAGTAAGTTAAAGATTTTATGTTCAGATTGGGGTTTGATCATTACATAAATACTTCAAACAGTTTTGTTAACATATACATAAAACATTATACACTAATTTAAGCTATACACTTATGATTCAATTTGCTTCCATATTATTCTACAAAGTATGTATTTCAGGGCTTTGGATTTGTTGGGGTTTTTTTCCTAAAGCTCTGGAAATATCTTGGATCTAAGGACAATGAATGTGAACTTTGTATGTTTTACACAGTATAATGTTTTGAAATGTCTGAACACAAACTAAGAGACACAAAATAAATGTGCTGAATACAACATAACAAAAACGAATAAGAAACACAGCAAAAAAATCACATTAAAGAGCAAGGGAGGGACACAAAGTACTCCAAAGCTCATTTATGGATTTAAATGAACATTTTAGGAGAGGGGATGCATCTGGATCACCTCTGGACACAACCCCCATTCCCAAAGGGAATCCACCCTGGGATGTCCTGGGGAGGGACCCAGAGGTGTTTTGGGGGTGCTGGGAACAGCAGCAGGCTCAGCATTCCCAGGACATGTGTTCAGCACCAGATAACCTCCCTGCCCTCAGCCCTCCTTCTCCAGGGCAGCAACAATTAAAAGCCATTGTCTGCATGAAGCTGTGTGCCCAAAAACACCACCCCAGGCAGCTCCTCTGCATCCCAGTGATGCCTAAACCCAGATAAATTTGCATGTTAATCCAGATTTACAACCATTATTTGCATATTAAATGCTGCCTCGTGCAGATATTAAGCAGTAAGGGATGATTAAAAGAGAGTTTGAAAATCTGGTTTCCTTTCTGCACAGAAATCAGAAAGGCACTGTTTTAGTCACTAAAAATGTAAGGCTGAGAAACTAAACAACCACTGGTTTCCCAAAAAAAGGAGAATATTCTGCAAAAATAAATCTGGGAGAAACAACAACCCTGCCTCAAATATCAAGTACCTTTTGTTACAGCAACAGATCAGTGCTTCCCAGATTTTCACCCTTTGGGCATTTTACTTGGAAGAAAGGGAATTGATACAATTTCTATAGACATATGTGTGTATTTGAGGATTCTTGGCATAAATAAAATTAAAAATTTTGGCTCAGCTTTGCAGCACAGCAATCCAAGTGGTTTCTTACCAGTAAGGGGTGCCAATAAAGGATTTCCTCTTTGCAATAGTGGCTGTTATTTTTGCTGCTACCCCAAAGTCAGCTGGAAAATAAAATCAAACCATCAGAGCCTTAGAAATCACAGTTGAAGACCCCAATCCTCCTGTGTTATGGAAGAACAATCACGTGTCTCATCCAAATTAGAAATTTATTAAGGGACACAGTTGAAGGTTAGTAAGAGGATCATTAATGTCTTCACTGACATGGCTTCAAATCAAAGAGTTTTCTTTCTACACACAGTTCCTCTCTGAGATAATTTTTTCCATCTCCCAATACATCGACCAGAATTTTTGGATATTCAGTTTTAGAGGAAAATCAGCATCATGCCTTGGAAAAGGCACTTTTTGTGTGTTATTTATGGAGGAACTGTGCTGGGGCATCTGTTCTCTGCCCTGGAGACTCTGCCTGGGGGCCAATCATCCCTTGCCCTCAGAGCTCTCAAACATCAGGTGGTCTTGCAGAGCCAAAAATCACTTAAATCCATTTTATTTTGATTGATTGGTGGCATGAAAGCTGGATGATAACTTGGGAAAATCCAAGCAGGCAAAAGGCAGGTACCACAGTGTATCCCGAGTTTAATGCATGGAGTGGAATCTCCTCTCAGTGGCAAGGTTTTATTCCTGTTTTTTCCTTCTTTAAAAAGCTGTTCTTTCCCAGCACAGCATTCCTGCTTCCCCCAGGGCTCTGGAGGCTGAGCTAAGGCACAGCTGCCCTGGTTCCATGGGATGATGACATCCCATGGCAGCTTTTCCCTGCACACCTGGCAGTTTTCCTCTCCTCCACCTTTGTGGAATTGCCCAACACCACACACAGAGCCAGGATCAGATCCCACTTTTCCACAGGCTCCCCCAACCAGGGCATCCTCAAAGACTCTGAGGGACAATTCCCATCCTGGCCAGGGATAAAAACTGATACCAGGTAATGCCAGCCTGGCAAATTCCAAGAAAATCTGGCTCAGTGGTTGAATAATGAAATTATCTATAATTTCTTGATACAAAACTTCTCATCTCCTGCCATGGATAATACACACTTTGTCATCACCTTCTATCATCACCTATTGCCCCAAATAATCATGGAATAATTTAGGTTGGAAAAGACCTTTAAATTATGGATTTAAAGCTCTTTTCCTTTAAAGAAAAGGAATTTAAATTCCAGCCATTCCCCAGCACTGCCCAGGTCACCACTGCCCCATGTCCCCAAGTGCTTAAATCCACACTACAAAACTCAGGCAACTCACCCAATTTAACATCTCCATGGTCTGTTAGTAGAATGTTTGCACCCTAAAACAAAATAATTTTAAAATCTTTATCAGGAATATTTTTCCTGCACTTGGAACTGTAAGATAAATTTCTCAAGGTTCCAAGTTACCTTGATATCTCTGTGCATTTTGCCCTTCATGTGTAAATAAGCAAGACCCTGGAAATAAAAGACACAATTAATTATTCTGCCATTTGTTAACATCCTACAAAGACAGTTCCATTTAATAAATTCAATTTTCTCAATATATTTTATTTGGAAATGGAGACATTTAAGATTGCAGATAAGGGATGCTTCATCTTGTATTTCTTTGCCATCAGCAGCCACAAAATGAAAGAGAATTTTATTTATCTGGTTGCAGTATTTTACCCCCACACATCATTAAATTTACCACCACAGGGTAGGCAGGCAGCTCAAAATTTAAGTAAATATTTACACTATATCACACTAGAATTTCTTGCTCATTTTTATTTACAGTATGGAAAATAACAGGTTTCCCCTGGTTAATTGGTTTCTGCTTGATTCCCAACAGAAGTGCTGGAACTGAACTCATTTTCTGTATCTATTTACATGGAATAAACACTTTATTGTGCACCTGCAGAAGTACAGTACCTGTAGAGTTTCTCTGCACACATAAGCAATTTGCAACTCTGACAGAGGTCCTGTTACTGGAAATAAAGAGTCAAAAATTAAATTTACAACACAGAGCACATAAATAACACTGTGAAGCAGCCAAAAAGTGGTTTGTCCATGCCAAAGTTAAAGGCTGGTTTTACATGATCTGTATTGTACACTGAGCTGAAAAGAGGGGTTTGTTTGTTTTACAGAAAGGCTTTCTGTAAAAAAAAAAACCCAAACAGCACCATCACAGAAGACAATACCCACAGTGAGAAGAAAACCTGTTTTCACAGAATCTAATTATTATTTTATGAGTGGTTTTGTAGTACCCTGTATTGTCAGGAAACAAAGTGACATCTGCTAATATTTTAATATTAGAAATGGGAATGTGTCACATCAGGGACTATCTAAGGGGCTTGGAATTGTTTGAAAGGATTTGTACTAAGTAGTTGAAAAAGAAAGCAGAAAGAGCTCAGGCATCCAAAAACTCAGTGTTATCATTTAAAGGCACAGCAAGTCCCCAGCTGTTTTTCCAACAGCTCCAATAAATTATTCTACAGCATCAACAACTCCAGATGAAACTTCAGGAAGGAAAATAATACAAGAGCGAGATGGTATTTCACAGGGGCAGGAATAACAACAATTTTTCCCCTTTAAAGATCAAATTTTGAGATTTCCCAATGAAAACTGCTTCCTCGCCCCGTGCACAGTGTCCCTATCCAACTGTTCTGCCATAAAATGTCAAATATTAAATGTCAAATATTAAATGTCAAATATTATGTCAATGTTAAAATGTCAATATTATAAATATTAAAAATGCTGGTCATCATATCTGGCAAGTGCTCTCAAGATCTATTTGCTGTAGCTAAAAAACACTGTTTATTCCCCCAAAACCCCTCACATCCAGTGCCAACCACTCCCTGTACGTTTATTATTTATTTTTCTTTTTGCAGAAAACTTCCCAAAATAAAAAAAAAGTGAAAAGAATTGGCCAAGTACCATGGTAAATGTCCTGGAGGGATCCCCCACCACAGTATTCCATGCATATCCACAGCTTCTCACGGCTACCAAAACAAAATTAAAGCACAGGCATCAGAACCTGATTGATCTGGATGCAGAACAGAGTTAATCATTATTATTTAAATTATTTTCTATTAGTCTTGATCACTCTCTGTTAAGAATACACATTCTGATACGTGACCAGCAGTTCCCCTGTTATTAATACAAATTCTCCTGTTATTAATATAAATTCTCACGTTATCAATATAAATTTTCACCAATCAAAAGTTTCATGCCAAAGTCCCTGAGAAATATTTAAACATTATTAAACATAAAAGGTGGTGCTTTATCTCTACAATAAAACACCTGATGTTTATCTATAAATTTAGTGAGATTAAAATATCACACTGAACTCAGTGTTTCAATCTTAAATTGAAATGACCTCATTATTTCTAAAAAAACTTTTCATGCTCTCCAAAATGTGGAATTAGAAATTCAGCCATTTAATTCCAGCTGAGTCCATTTGGGCTGCAGGGATTATTTAAATGCAGCCCTCCAAGAAAAAGATGAAGTCTCATAGAAAAAAGACCAAGCAAAGTGCAGATTTATATTCCCACACTGCCACTTGATAAATGGCAGAGTAGCAGAGAAATGGAGAATATTCCCTGATTTCCTGGGTAATATTTAATGGAAGGTGCAGTGAGCTGACACCACCTTGGCTCTGCCTCTGTTACACCAGAATTGTAAAAAATATTATTAGCAGCAGCTCCAATTTTTAACTCCCCAGCCATACTTCCATAGCCCAGACAACTATAATTAAATAAAATATCCAAAGGCAATTCTGCTCTAGAGAAATAATGAGCTGCTTTTATATTAGAACTGATAAATGTGTGAGTAGGACTGGATATGTTGCAAGAGTCTCTAAGGAAAAAGTTTCTTTCTCTTCCTAGTGATAAAAATATTCCAGCTTTTTGGCCAGCAGAGAAAACAAAATATTAATCACTTTTGTTTTTTAAAGCCAATTGGGTTGGCTTTAAAAAAAAAACCAAACCAAGAGCAATGCAACCTCTGGAAGAAGATTTAATGAGGATACAAGGACTAAAGCAGACTGGGATTGTTTTAGGAGAGAACCAGCAGGAATGTTGATATAAAAAGTGGGATTTACCTGAGATAACTCCCAAAATAGGCGACTATGTTGCAATGTTTGCATTCTTTAACCATATATATCTCTTGCTGGATGAGTGAGAAGTCATCTCCTGAAAAACAGGAAGGAGCCAGGGTTACATCATGAATGTTCAGAGAGGCCTGGAGGGATGCACAGAATTTGGGAAAACATTCCAAGGGTCTGGATCCCGGCCAAACCCCTGGGAGCAGCCAGCCCATCACCCCCAGCTGAATTCCTCCTTCTGTGCTTGGCTGAGCACAAATATTTCCTGAAGACCAAGAGAGCAGGGCTGGCACAAGTATTTCTTGAAGAGCACTAGAGCTGGTGGCCTGAGAGTGATCCAGGAGTGCAGAGGGCTCTGGGAAAGCAGCACAGGGATCCAGGGAGGGACGGGAGTAAATTCAAAATTTACTTTTCCATCTTGTGCTGGGTTGCAAATGTGGCTGTGTGTTCTGTTCCCATCTGTCAGAGCTGGGGCAGTTATCTGCTGTTCTTTGGGCAGTTTTCTTTATCTCTTCCACAGCCAATCCTCCCTCCAGGAGATATCTGCTGTTAATGGGCCATTAATTATTAATTANGTTTCTTTCTCTCATCAATGATACAGAGAATTGTTATCCCTGAACTGGAAGCATTTCTGGCATTCTTGTACTGAGCATGAAGAAGAAAGCATCTGAGCTCTGTACCTGGGCACAAACTGCCCAAGCCTTCTGAACAATGGAATCATCTTAATAAATCACATTAAACCTTCTGATATTGGAGCAGAAAGTTCTGTTTCGCTTTCGGGCCACACCAATAGTCAGCTCCTGTTCTGACTCTGGCAGTGGGGTATTTTTTCTTTTGTATGTTACTATTATATTTGTATTTTAAATTTTCCTAATAAAAACTGTTATTCCTACTCCCACATCTTTGCCTGAGAGCCCCTTAATTTCAAAATTATAATAATTCAGAAGGAGGAGGTTTGCATTTTCCATTTCCAGGGAGGCTCCTGCTTTCCTCAGCAGACACCTGGCTTTTCACACCAAGACACATTTTTATTTCCATCCAGCTGCTCCCAGCACAAGGCTCCCAAGAGGAGTGAGGACTGCTGAAATTCAGAGCCTGGAAAGAGTGGAGGCCACATTCCACAGGCTGGTTATGAGGAATATTTCATTCCCAAGGGACTTGGATGGAGCATCTGGGCCTGCACGCCCACTCAGCTGACTCAGAGCTCAGGAGGGGGGTTTTGGGTGATTGTGCACATTGGCACATCCTAAATAACTTTTTTTTGGGGGAAAAAAAGGATCTACTGAAAATCCATTGTGAGCAGGGCATGTTTCTGCCACTTTAACATAAAAGGGCAATTTTTATAATCAATTAAAAAAGCAATCATTTCAGAGATGCAATTTCTGTTTGTATTTATACAGATAATATTTATTACCTTGAGAGAATTTCCAAGCAGAGGATGCTCTCCCCAGAATCCTGAACTCAAACCCTGCAGCTCTGCTTTCATTATTTGATATATTATTAACTTTATTCATCATTTGGCATGGAAGGACAAAGGGGAATGGCTTTAAGCTGAAGAAAGGGACATTTAGATGGGATATGAGGAAGAAATTCTCAGCTGGGAGGGTGGGCAGGCCCTGGCACAGGGTGCCCAGAGCAGCTGTGCCTGCCCCTGGATCCCTGGAATTGTCCAAGGCCAGGTTGGATGGGGCTTGGAGCAGCCTGGGACAGTGGAAGGTGTCCCTGCCATGGCAGGGGGGGGATGGGATGAGCTTTAATGTCCCTTGCAACCCAAATTACTCTGGGATGTTTACTTTTGTTTAAAGTTTCCCCAGTAAAATTCCCTCCTATATTAAAGTCAGGGATGTCCAACCCAGAAAACACAAAGTGCTTTATCCTGCTCCCTTTAATTTAGATGATTTTGACAAGTCCAAGAGGACTCAAGCACTGGTGTAAATTGAATTCTTCATGTGTTTATTTAAGTAGCAGCACAGCTAATATTTTTTAATAACCTCTTTTAAAACAGATGTTTATATTTGCTGAGCTTTCAGGCAGCTTCCCTGAGAACAGTGTCACTGGCAAAAGAAGTACCAGGGTGTTATAAAAGAAATTATCACAACCTTTATGTCTCAGTGACTGCCAGGCTTTTATTTAAGAAAATAACTACAAAATACAAAGGTAAAAGGGAACCCACTCACAAGAACCCACCCCTGACTCATTTAAGTAAATCCTCAAGGGCTTCTTGATGTTCAGTTATATGAAGAAACACTTCACTGGGGCAGGAAAACAGCAGTAGAGAAGTTTCAGATGTCAAGAGGCTTTTTATAAACATCAGTAGTATTTTTTTAACCAATGAAAAAGAGAAAAGGCAACACAACTTCCAGAAATGTAGCACAGATTTCACACTGGGCTCAGTTTAGGGGTTACCTTGCAGCTACAACTTTGCTTGGATTCACACATCCTGCTTATAAATGATCACTGTGAGTGCAGGATTCCTGAGTTTAGAGAATCATGGAATGGGTTGGGTTTGAAGGGACCTTAAATCCCATCCCATCCCATCCCTGCCATGGCAGGGACACCTCCCACTGTCCCAGGCTGCTCCAAGCCCCATCCAGCCTGGCCTTGGGCACTTCCAGGGATCCAGGGGCAGCCACAGCTGCTCTGGGCACCCTGTGCCAGGGTCTCCCCACCCTCCCAGCCAGGAATTCCTTTTCAATATCCAACTTAAATCTGCTCTCTCCCAGTTTAAAGCCATTCCCTCTTGTCCTGTCCCTCCAGGCCCTTGTTCAAACTCCCTCTCATTCATTTTTTATTTGAGCTTAAATCTCACGGATTTATTCTTCCCATTTCTCCAACAAACTTCCTAAGGGAAACTGAATTCTCACAGACAACAACTGGAGCATTTTCAAACTACTCAAGTATTTTCAAGAAAGTCAAATCTAAACAAGGTTGAAAGCAAAACCCTCCCACCCCACACCGAAAAAATTCCTTATTTCTCCACTACCCCATGCTGTCTATGAGCTCAGAGGATCCAATACCAAATCCCAGTGGCCTCTTCAAATCAAAGAATCCTTGAAACATCAGCTGCAGCCTTTCAGCACAGCTGAATCCTGACCTGTTGGAACCCTGGATGATGAGAATTTTGGACTTTCTGTGCTGATAGGCACTGACCCCCAGGAGAACACTGCATTTCACCTGAGGCCATGGAGAAGGCTTCCAAAATTGAGTGACAGAACTGGGATTATGGGTGTGGAGTTTGAATAGAAGTATGTAATATCACATAGTAGAGATTACTGTTTTGCAGTTTTAGAATATAGTTTGCAGCTTTAGAATATAGTAATACATAAAAAGCAAGATGGAGGTTTTAGGGTGGAGGCTGCTCCTTCTTCTTCACCTTCTTCCTCATGGGTTTGGGTGGTTTTGTAATTGGATGGAGAAGTCCACATTGTGGGGCATGGGTGATTGGTTATTGGGTTAAAAGTAAAAATAATTTGGGTGTCATTTCCTAATTGGACAGTTTATCCCTAAAAGGCCTTGTAGAAAGAGAGATACAGCCATTATTAACATTGCTAGAAGAGATAAAGCTCCATTTTTCAGTTTGTCAGAGTGAAGTGCTGCAGGACTCAGGGTTTGTGAGACTGTAACAGAGATAAGAACTAATAAACATCTGAATCCAAACAAGAAACACCATCTCACACATTTAATCCCAACCCTGGCAAAAAGAGGATAAGATTGGGCACTGACCCATGTGAAAATCATGGTTGAGAAGCATCCCCAAAAGAGCAAAACCTCGCAGGCAGCAGCTGGAGCTGCACAGGGATGGCACTTCCAAGTGTGGGGCACCAGCCAAGGCAGCTCTAGGAACTGTGACTGATGGGGGAAAACTGGAGGGAATGCAGAGCTTTGGGCTAGAAAAGGACTGACAGTGAAAAGATAACAACCTTCATCCACATAAAAGATGGCAGGGAAGTGGGGAGAAGGGATAATCCACCTCCAGTTTTTAATAGGACAATTAGCAATGGGCTTAAATTGCCTTAACCTACATTCCCTGGACAGATAAAAAAGTTTTCCTAATTGGAGTAATATCAGAGATGGGAATCTGTGCAATTTCCAATAAATGAAAAAAAAAGAAGAAAACACTCAACAAAAACCCACCAGGAATGACTTGGAATGATCCTGCCTGTAGTAGAGGGAGACAGTAAAGATGATCTTGTGATTTGCTATTCATAAATGAAGAATTCATGCAAGAAATGGGGGTTACTTATAGAGAAAGGGGAGGGGAGAAAGGATTTGAAAGAGAAAGAAGAAAGAAGACAGGGAGGTGATAGAGAAGTAGCAAACAGATGGAAAGAAGAGAAGTTATCCTTGAGAAAAATTTGGCTAAAATACGGAGGAAATGATTCTGAAAGATGAGACACAGAGATAGGAGAGAAGATGTATAGTTGCTCAAAGACGACAGGAATGAATACAAAACAAAGGAATTCAGAGTTTCCAGGCAGCTGGAGTATTAATCTTGGCAAGAGATCCTGGAATAGGGCAAAAATTAAATATCCTTGGATAGCAGGAAAAAAAACAGACAGAATTTGTAGAAAACACTTCACTGAGAGGGAGATAGCAAAAGAATTAGACCAAAGCTGACAAAATATCCATACAAAGAGATGTGTTTTAGCTGTCAGGGGTTTGATGGTGAATAACAGGGAATTGGGAACATTGGGTTTTGCCTGCTCACATGTTGGCAGCTTTGGGATGTGTGGGAACATCCATCAGGGGAATGCTGCCAGCCCCACGAGCAGGGACTGAGTCACTGCAGCCTCCTCTGCAGTGGAATTTTACCTCTGCAGAGAGGGACAAGGCACAGCCCCACAGTGGAATATTCTCCTTGGGCAGCACAAGTGGCTGCTTGTCCCCAGCTGCCAGGGAGGGGACTGCAGGAAGCCACAGCCCTGTCATGGGGGGTGGGATCTGAGCCCATCCCAGAAGCTGAGCAAGGTAAGGGCTGGTAAATTCATGATAAATCTGTATTTACATGGGAGATCATAGAGGAAACTGGTGGCACCATCCACAGCTGGGAATTATTCTACTTGCAGAGCTCACCTTGTGAGAGAAAGGCTGGGAGAGCTGGGGGTGCTCACCTGGAGAGGAGAAGCTCCAGGGAGAGCTCAGAGCCCCTGGCAGGGCCTGAAGGGGCTCCAGGAGAGCTGGAGAGGGACTGGGGACAAGGGATGGAGGGACAGGACACAGGGAATGGCTCCCAGTGCCAGAGGGCAGGGATGGATGGGATATTGGGAGTTGGGAATTCCTGGCTGGGAGGATGATGAGGGGTTGGCACAGGGTGCCCAGAGCAGCTGTGGCTGCCCCTGGATCCCTGGCAGTGCCCAAGGCCAGGCTGGATGGGGTTGGAGCAGCCTGGGACAGTGGGAGGGGTCCCTGCCATGGCAGGGGGGGAATGGGATGGGCTTTGGGGTCCCTTCCAACCCAAACCATTGTGGGATTCTGGGATTCCATGCAGAGCTGGAATGCAGAGAGACCCTGCCAAGTTCTCCTGGAAGGAGAGCAGGTATGACCTGGATCCTCCAGCACAGGAAGGCTCTGAGGGCTCCAGTGCCTCTCACACAGCACTGCTGGGTCTTTGGGCATTCCTGATCCTGCTGGATTTTAGTCAAGTTTATTCCTGCACATATTTTCACCTGCTCCACTGCTTTGAGTGGTCCCATCCTGCAAGAAGACCCCAGGTCACTTGTCACAACAATCCCTGGGAAGAGCTGTGATTCATTCTGCTGTCCAAAAGGCGACTTCTTGGGGGAGAAATTCCTCAGTTTTGTTTTAAGTTGGTTTATTCTGCATCACTTCAGAGCTGCTGGGGCTGTGTGGGAGCAGAGGGAGGGACAGGCAGCCAGGAGGAGAGAAGTGATGGCACTCAGAGACATCCCAGTGTCACCAGAGGCTGGGACAGAGGCACATTGGAAGAGACCAGACCTTCAAGGTGCAGCACTCCTGTCCACTCCCTCACAGTCCCCACCACACTGATGGACACAGAGATTTGATCCTCAAACCTCTCCAGGCAGTTTGACCTGGGATTTTTAATACTATAATGAAGATTTGGGGTTTTAAATCCTATAATTAGCATTTGTCATTTAAAAATTAGATGACATTTAACAACAGGATTGGAGGGACACTTGTAAGGGACACTGAAGGATGAAGAGCAGGGTCACACCATTGCAGCCTCTGCTGGGACCATTCCTCAAACATTTCTTATTTCAACAACCTGAGTTCCCACACAAGGAGAGGAATCCCTATGGGAATGACAACTATTTGCCCCAGCCCACAAACTCCACAGCCAAGCAACATCCCCAGTCCCTCTCCAGCTCTCCTGGAGCCCCTTCAGGCCCTGCAAGGGGCTCTGAGCTCTGCCTGGAGCTTCTCCTCTCCAGGTGAGCACCCCCAGCTCTCCCAGCCCCTCACACAGGGGAGGTCTGTGCTGACTTCCCAACATCCCCATGCTCCAACAGATCCCAATCACTCACTCCAAACCACTCTCCTGAACCTCAGGAAGGTTCAGGCTGTGCTGATGAAAGGGATGGCTTTCCCAAAACGCAGGATATTTCATCCTGTTTTATCCATATCTTCTACAGAAGTTTTTTTATATGCTCTTTTATCCAGACTGCTTTTCACAGGACTCATGGAAACCTGCAGTCTGACAGAAAGAATTTGAATTCCCCAAACTTGAAACTCAAGAAACTTGATTCCGAGCAGGGAGCAGCTATTTGGAAACAGTGATGTTTCCACCAGCAGATTTTCCTGCTGGGCATGGAGCTGCCAACTGCTAACCACTGATGGTCCTCATTATCTCTCTGCTGATACAAAATATTTCTGATGGTGATGTGCTACCACGAGCTCCACAGCAAGGAAAACACGACAGTTTGGAGTGAGTGATCCAACAGCAGAACAATTTCCCTGTGGATTTTCTCTTCTGCCCTGCCTGGGTCCTGTTTATGAGCAGCAACATGTAATTGGTATTGCCCAGAGAAGCTGAGGCTGTGCCAAGCCTGCAGTGCCCAAGGCCAGGTTGGACAGGGCTTGGAGCAGCCTGGGACAGTGGAAGGTGTCCCTGCCCATGGCAAGGGGTGGATTGGGAGGATCCTTAAGGTCCCTTCCAACCATTCAGGGTTTCTGGGATTCCTCTTCTCTTAGCAGTTTCTTTTCCTCTCTCCTTGCCTTACCTACTCACTGTTGTACAGCTCACTCTTTCATCTTCACTCTCCCTCTTCACTATTGCTATTTTTCTTAATGTATTTTGCCAAAAGATGTGTTCTCCGAGTGTCACACTCTGCATTACTTTCCAACTAAAATGTGTGACTTTGCAGCTTCTTCCCTACTTGTAGCACTTCCTTCCCCCACCACAACCCCTTCTATTGACTTCCCCCATCCCAGAAACTCTGCTTCAAGTGAAAACCTGCACTACCTGGATCCTGCTCTGGATCCACACATTTCTTAAGAAGAACAGTGGATTATAAATTCATTATAAGGCTGCAAAGTAAAATCTGGTCCCATTTCAACAAGTTGGGTGTAATAAAAATTCTGGGCATTCTGGATTCTAAGTCCATGCTGCCTCTGCTTTGCTCTGTGTGGGGCTGAGCAGCTTTGAGGCTGTGGCAGCACCACGTGGGACATGGAGTGGGACACACAGGCCATGTCCAGGCTTTAATGGCTCTGGAACACCTGGAACCTCAGGCATTTGGCCTCAGCCACGATCCCAAACCCAACCAGGCTGCACAGCACGAGGCATGGAAGGTGTGTGTGGTAATGAGAAGTTATTTTCATATTTCTTCAACCCCAGGTGCTGCCAACAACAGTTCAAGCCCAGCAGGCTTTGTTTAAATCAGCCTCAGGCTTGGTTTAAATCAGCCTCAGGCTGGTTCTTCTCCACAGCTCATCTCTGGGGAATTCATTGTGTGGAAGATGAGGCTGCCTTGCCTCAGCCCCTGGGCTGACAGGGCAGCTCTGCTGTGCTGCTCTCGTGGTCCAGAGGGGCCAGACCCCCCTGTGACCCTGACTCAGCCCCGTGGCCATGCTCCTGGGTGGAAAATCCTGAAAATCAGCCACTTCCTGAGCTGGCTGAACCATGGCATTCAACACACACCTCATGAAGCAGAGCTGGCTTGGAATGCACCGAGCACAACACCTCACACCTCTGGATGACTCTGCCTCCTACAGCTCCGTGGCCAGTTTGAGATCCAACTTGAAATAGGCTCTATTTCTGGGACCTCAAATGGAAAATGCAATCATTGGACCAAAAAAACCCAAAAAACCCAGCANTAATATTATGCTATTAAGTTCCGTGGCTGAAAACTCCACTGGCAAATAGTTCCCTTTCAGTATTGAGCCCCCTCTTGATTCATCTGCTAAACCCATAGAAGGAAGAGGCTTTAGTGTTTCAGACAGTTTTGGCTGCTATGCTGCTGAGTACAGTTGGATTACTTTCTGAAATAGAATTGGCTCCCAAATTATTTGAAGCATTTGTACTCAGGGAATGCTGGGAAATGTCATTAGCGTGCCATAATACTTTTGCCTAATGCTCTCCAAAGTCTATGCCAAAAAAAAAAAGAAAAAGGGAAAAACACTATTTTGACTCCAAGTAACTGTGGGAGCAGACCTAGAGAACTGCCCCCAATTCAAATAAATTAGTGACAGCAACCTTCAAAGCTGAGTTTGTTTTCTTTGTCTGGAGAAGAGACAAAGGTAAGAGCTGATGAAATAAAACACAGATCCATGCTGGGATCTGTTTCCAGCTGGAGTCTCCTTGGGTACTTGCTCACCACCTGCAGGAGATGAGGGAGGAACAGGAACAAACCAGGACCCACCCCTGCCATGCCAGCAATATCCTGAACCTCCTCCAATCCTGCCATTTTACTGAGTGCAGTTCCTTCAGCTTTCACTCAGCACATTCCTCACCTCCTCTGGAGCACTTCAGAGGCTTTTGTCCTGTGCTCCCAATTCCCCTGTCTATGCATTCATCAAGTGTTGAGTTTGGAGCTCTTATTTTTCCACCAGCTAATTAACTGCCATCCTCCTCCTCCTCCTCTNGTGAGATTCTTCTGTAACCTTGCAGAAGGTTCTGAACACGACAAAGGGCATTATTTATCCTGACAGCAGTATTTAAAACAGACATTAGCATATTTAAAAATACTTTTTATGATATCCTAGATATGATATTTTATATGATATATATNCCAGAAAATGCTGTATATAACTCCCAAGCCTATTTCTCCACTGACCAACTCAGGGAATTTATTATTAATTTTATTCCTGTGCCCTACTGTGTGAGAAGAAGTTGTGCTGGTGTTTGGAGGGGCTGCCCTTTCCAGGAAACCACCACAGGGAATTCCAACAATTCCTGACCGGGTCTAGGAATTCATACTGCCCTGCAATTTACAGTCTTCAAAAACTTCTCAAAACCCTTAAAATTAGTCAGAAAATTGAAGCGTGTAGCAGCAAATTATTAATTTCTTGAAAAATCTGGAGTGTTTCAAACATGAGAACTGAAAAAGGAGTAAGTAAGTAAATAAATGCTGTGAATCCTCCTTAAAAACCAAACACCCAACAAGATCCCTGCCAAGAGGCTGTGGGTGTACATGAGATGGATGGAGATCAGGTTGGCAATGTTTAAAAGAAGAGGGATTAAAAAACCAAAACAAAACAAACCAGAAGAAATCGCTTCCCTGTGGTGATCAGACCAATATAATTAAACACAAGACATGGTCATCAGTGCTAATTAAACTTGGGGCCAGAGTCTTGCATTTCTCACTGTAATGATTAAGCAGCCCCAAGGAAAGGCAGAATCCTGCTCCTCCCTCGGTTCTATCAACAGAGGATTCTGCTTCACTCTAGCTTTCAAAACAGTTCTTCAAATTCAGAATAAAAGCAGATACACTTCATTTGGATTAGCTGCAGTGACACAGTGCTGGAGGAAGCTTCTCACCAAGGTAGCAGTGGGTTTTTACTGTCCTTTTTCTGTCACTAAAGCATTGCCCTGCCTCACCACAGCCCTGCCTGGGACAGTGGTTTGCTCTCCACAGCCCCACTGCCCCGAACTCTGGCCACAGGATTTCACACAGGGTTTGAAGGATTCCCACTGTTCCCACTGCCTAATTAACCTGATCACTGCACTCCACCTAATAAACCAGGCCTGCTGTGCCAAGGGGGCTGAGCAGTCACAGTCACCCAAAGGCAGTGGGTTTCACTTCTCCCCTGAGTCTCCCCATGCTTTTTCTACCTTCAGCCTTCAAACCCATTTCTTTTTCTGCCCAGAACCAACCAGAAATAAAAATTAACCCTCCCCTCAGGCCCTTCAGTCCTGGATGGTCTTTAAGGTCTCTTCCAACTCAAATCATTCTGGGATTCTGTGACCCTTCCAGCATAAACCATTCTAGGATTCTATGATTTCCACTCAGGAAACAATTTCAGATTTCAACTCTCCGTGCAGGACTCAGATTAAACTTCAGCTCAGCAAATCTCCTGGGCAGCAAGGGAGATCCCCTGGGTCTCCTGCTTTTAGGAGAAGTGGCAGAAACTCCGTGGGGAAGTGACAGTAGGAGCCATCCTCCTCCCTGAGCGCAGCTTAAAGAAAAGATGACACATTCCAAAACACAGAGCTCTGCTTTTCCCAGTGCACCTTTGGTGGGAGTTAGGATCACTGCCTGATCCCTTCCCCCTTTCAACTCCCACAGCCCACCAGCTCCTCGTGGCTCAGAGCTCACAATTCACCATCTGTCCCTGATCTTTTCTTTGTACTAATAACACGTTGTAATTGCAACATCTCTTTATGCAGCAATTGATCAGGCAGATAAGAACAAACAAGGAAATAGTGAGCATGACACAGCCAAGAGCAGTGGTACATCCTGCAGGGCTTCCTGTCATCTAACCACTGAAACTACAAAAAACAAACCCAAAAAAACAACCCCAAACACTTCTTTTGTCTAGAACTTCACAGTGGGTGAAAATAAACACATGGAAAAAATGAAAATGCGATTTAAAAATACAGGAAAGGATGTAAAACTTACCAGGCTCTAACTTGATTATTTTTACAGCAGCTAGTTCTCCTGTATGAAGATTTCTAGCCTGAAACGAGAGAATTAGGATATATTTAATCATAATTCAAAGGTACCTCACAGTCCTACAGATTGTGCAAAAATCTGATGTTGTCTGATACAAATACAATGCAAAGCTGAGACCAACGTGGGTGAGGATAATTTGGGTTTGGAACTAGCACAGCACCAGCCTGGCTGGAATTGTGAAGTGCTCCTGGCAATTCTTTTCCAGGCTTTAAAACATCTACCAGCAAATCACAGAATCACTGAGGTTGGAAAAGCCCTCCAAGGCCATCCCACCTGTGACTGTCACCACCTTGTCACCCAGCCCAGAGCACTGAGAGCCACATCCAGTTATTCCCTGGACATCTCCAGGGATGGGGACTCCAAACCTCCCTGGGCAGCCCCTCCCAATGCCTGACCACCCCTCTGAGGACAAAATTCCTCTTCATGTCCAACCTGAACCTGGAAATGAGAGTTCACACCTCTCAAAGACCATTTTAAGGGAAGTTTCTGACACTCAAGGATGCACCAGGGGCTCAGCCCCATCTCAGGGTGCTAAACCTCAGTGTGGCCTGAAAGTGGAACTGAGAGGGGCAGGAGAGGCACAGCAGAGGCACCAGGGATGAGTCACAGCTCCCTGCAACAACTTCACCCTGCAAACTCCTTCCTTGCTCCCCACAATCCTCCTCCTCAGAAGAAGAAGCAGCAGCTCCAATTAAGCCTTTACAGAACTGTCCTCTCTGGATATGCTCCAAATTTTAATTGAGAATTCAGTGCTGGAAGATGATGCTACAGGAACCTCAGATATAGAAAGTTTTAACAGGGGATTTCATGAACACTTTCTAGTAACTACATCACTCAGGCACCATCACCAGAGCTAAATTATTATTCAGGACACACAACCTGATTTAATTAGGCTGAGCATCCAAGAGTTACAGGAGCTTAATCCCAATTGTTTCATTCTTAGATCCTAACAAATATACAAAGTCTTCTGAACAGCTGAAATCTGGTGAAGAGGTGGATTACAGAAAACTGAGGGAAAACTGGGTTAGAGTTAAATCAATTTGGATTTAAGGTGAGAATGTAAAGGAAATCTGACCCTGTGAAGGGAGTCATTACAGAACAAATACTCTTCTCCTGTGCATGGGCAAGAAGTCTTAAAATAGGAAAATCAAGAGGCTGAAGGAAACCCCTCCGTTTTATCAAAACTTAGTCAAGCTTCAAAATAGGGAAAGGTTTTCCAGCCAGGGAAAAAACCAAACCAAACCAAACCAAACCAAACCCAACCCAACCCAACCCAACCCAAAGACTGGCCTTTCAAAGTCCTGCAGTGCTAAGACATGAGATGGGTGTCAAAATGCAGGCCAAGGACACAAATATAACTCAACTTGATATCAAAGAGAACCTGAACAACTCTACAAAGGACCCCAACATCTGCAGACCAAATCAGAGTCATCTGCAAACCACAAAGGAAACATTCACCACTTCTGAAAGCACCTTCCCACCGAGGTGTTTTTAGAGCACAGCGAAATCTTTGGTGTCCTTCAAAATCCAGGAGGAGCAGGTGGATGCTGTGGGATAAAGGATTAGGACTGCTCTGTTCTGTTACACCAATGTGAAACAGGGATGTTCCCAGCAGGGACACACACCCTGCCTCAGTGAAGCCAGGGATGCTCCACTATCCACACTTTTATCCAGGAGCAGCTCAGCTGCTCAGGTGAAGTCACCTGCACTGTTGCAGAGTGTCAGCTTCACTTCTGGAGTACCAAAAAGATCCCGTTCCTCCCAAATATTCCTTTTCCATCCAAGCAGTAACTGCCACTGTCATGCTGAAGCCTGAAGGAATGGATGGAGTCTGCCAAAGGTCTGCTTGGCTGGGATCTGAAGGTTCAGGCTGGGGATCACTGCAGTTCCTGGCTCTCAGCTCTCACACACCACACAATTCCACTAAATCCTGTCCTGCTGCTTTCCAGTATCCCCATTAAGCTCATATATGATCTATAGCTTGGACATGGACTATTTTGGGTTTCAACCATCAAACTCTGCCTGCTGGAACACAGAAGTCCCCACTGGGTTGATATTTATGACCTAAACATATCAAGTTGTCTGAGCCACTGTGTTTTCTGGTCCCACAGCTTTCATCTTGCACCAGACACATTCTTGAGTTGACGACACCAAGCCCACACGTGATCATTAACTCCTGTCGTGCCAGCACCAAAAATCCCAAGTATTCCCTGATCCTCAAAATCCTTGGGTGGCTGCTCAGAGATAAGGAATGGTTTTAGATCTCCAGTCTAGACATTGGCATTGTGAGCACGCAGCAAATCACCCAAAATGCTTCCCAAGGGACAACACCTGCCTGCAAATGTCACCATGTCACCAGAGGCTTTTGTTCCCTGCTCTTGGCTTGCAGCAGCTTTGCACAGGGACACACAGCTCCACCTTCCCCTCTGCCACCTGTCAGCTGAGCACTCCCTCCATCAATAATGAATTACTGCTCTCATTAAAAATGCAACAAGGCGAGGGCTAAAAACTGGTTCTCCGTGTACACACCTAGATATGGAAACTGTCAGATCAGGATTCCTCAGATCACTCTGGGATGTGTTAGTTAAATAAATCCTCATTTCCCACGAGTCACTGCAGTTTGCATCATTCTGATTTTTTTTTTAAAAGGACTGTGCAGTTACCAAGGAAGTCACAGACAGGAAGGTACCACATCAATGTCACTGGCTTTGTGAATCAAACCTGAAATTTGACTAGAAATGATATTTGACAAAAATGTAAGTCCCTAATGTGAAAAATTAGTTAATGATCTACCAGCCTGTCTTACTGATATACCTCTGCACTGCAGAGGGGGAACTACAGGCTAAGAAATTACAGTTCTTAGTTCTAATAATTCATGTTATTTATGTTTTCTGAGCCCAAAAGCAAAGTATCTGCCTCCGCCTCATCCCTTGAAATTTCCTCTGTATTTTAAGTCTCAATTTAAAATTGGCTGAAACCAGCCAGAGGCCAGGGAAGCTGTTACTTCATGCCAAGTAATCCAGGCCTGTTCAGTATCTCATGAGCTACTACTGACAAAGAAAATAGTCATTTAGATGCATTCATCCCATAAAGATGACATATACATAAAATGAAACTTCATGATCTCTTCTGAAATCTAATGCTTCAGTTTTAAAGAAGATAAAATCTGTTAGATGTCTTATTGTCTTTAATTCTTCTGGCCTTGACCCTTTCAATATATAAGAAAGTCTCCTAAGAATTCATTTGACACTAAAGGCTGAAAGGCTCAGTGTTGGCGTCCACACCTCCATCAGCAACGTGGTCCAGCTCCACATGACAGAAGTGTATCCCAAATTCCCAAGACATTTGCTGTAAGACTTTCTCCAAGAGGAAGGCAGAGCTTTTGCCCTTTATTAGTATTGATCCTAATTTTATTTCATGAGACTCAAACATGAAGATCATGTTCCCTATAGAATGAAAACTAAAACTACAGGATTGTGGCAAAAGGATTGCAAAGCTCCAACACGAGCCACACAAGAATGGGATCAGAACAAGAATGTATTTGAATGGGGTGAACCACAGCCAAATTTTATTTTGCTCAATGTCATTTACAGAGACTATTTACTAAGAAAGAAGAGTTTGGCAGCAGCCTTTTGGTCACCTCTTCAGCTGTCCCACAGCCTGACAGAGGACGAGTGACAGCATCCCACTGAGCACAGCTCTTCCAGAATATTTTAGCAGCTGAATACTAACACTGCAGAACATCACATGGAATCCGTGTTCAAAATAAAACAAAACAAAACACAAAGTACAAACACAAGAGTACTCTCTTTTTTTTTTTTTTTTTTTTTGCATTCCCTT
>VXAX01001840.1:42082-59462 GCA_013399835.1 Leptocoma aspasia
TTTTTGGATATCCCATTGCGTTGCTGCAGTGACAGAGCACATCCCACCCCACTAACGTGACAGCACTGTTAGTAGGATTATTTTGGGGAGTTGGGAGAGTTTTGTAGTCTTCCACACAAAAAAATCACTGGGTTTTCCCCCTGAGACTTGACTTTCTTCCCAAGCAGCTGCTGTGGGACAATGGAAGCTGAGGTGAGGCCCGTGGCAATCCCTGTGTGCGATGCTTCCCACCGCACACCCAAACACCACACCTGAGAAAACACACTCATTTTCTGCAGCCAACCACCAGAAATAACACAGAGAACTGGTTTCAGAACCAGTTATGTACTCTGCACTTGTGTTTTATTTGTTTTCAAGAGTGCAAGGCAAACAGTTCCAGCCCAGGGGGTCCACAGTGCTGAGCCACGTGAGATGGTCAAAAATGGGAATCCTGGACATTGGAATCTGTGCTCACTGTCCTTTTCCAGCCACTTTCTCCTAACCATGGAAGAAGAGAAAGGGAAGATTCATGCAGCAATATCCCTCTCAGAGGCTCTCAATTAGTATTTTCAATTTCCATGGTGAAATCCTCTCCTCTCCCCATGGTCACTGTCTCATCTCCAGCCTTGGATCAACAGCCCCATTCAGCAGAGGAGCTGTTTGTTGGAGCGTGGCTTCATTTAATTGAATCATAATTGCAGCTCCTGTGGCAGTCCTCCCATCCCTCCCCAGCTTATTCACTCCTTGCCAAGCTTCACTCACCACTGACCACGATGTTCTGCTGCCTCAAGTGCTGCCTGCTTGTCCCCAGTCACTGAATATCCCTTCAAAAGGTACCTGACCTCCTGCCCTGTGAGTGAAACAGGAGCTCCTCTGCCTTCCAGTTTCTGACCTCTTACACTTTGTAACTTGGAACCTGCTCTGTGTGGTTTGGAAATTCCCATTGTGTTGTGTTTTTCACAGAATCACTGGGTTGGGAGAGACCTCCAAGATCATGGAGTCCAACCCAGCCCCAACACCTCACCCAAACCCTGGCACCCAGNGAGTTTTCTTTCCATATCTCACAGCATCATCAAACAGACCCTTGAATTCACTTTCCTGTGTCTCTGAATTCACATCCTACCATTGTCAAGAGCTTCACCCAGCTGAAGTGACCCAAAGAAATGTCTGTCATTTTATGGGCTGCCCTGAAACCATGAAAACAGGGAATTCTTGGTGGATGGTGATCTGCTGGACTCTAACAGAATTTGAATTATGTCCTAATGCAGAAGTTTAAATAAATTTTCCCAGTGTTTATTACAATTAACTATACAATTTTGCTTACGCTTGTGATTTACAAAAATCTGACATTTAAAAAATGCTTTGTAACTAGAGCTGGAAAAAACAAATATCAGCAACATACACTTAATGACTGGAAAGGAGATGTTTGCTCTTCTCAAGCACAACATCTTTACCAGGTCAGTTTAACACCCCAAGTGTATAGCAGAGGATTCCTAAAATGTCATTTGAAGCCCAAATTAACAGCAACAAGAATTAATCTGCACTGTGTGAGCTTAAAGTTGCCATCCTCCACAAGGGGACAAGTTTTTTGCGGTGCTGTACATTAAGAAAGTACTTTTGTAAAAGAAACCAAACCCTCTGAAAGCTCTAAAAAAAAAATCCTTGAAAATCTGCAGGTTAACCCAAGCAGAGAGGGCAGAGCCAAGCCAGATCTGCTCAGAGCAGATGCAAACCTTGGTGTCAGGATGGTGTCAAGGGAAGAATCACCTGCCCTGGCTCCAGGCAAAACCAGCAGCTCCCACTGCTGATTCCCAGTTTTGCAGTGAGTAGAGTGTGTTGGTTGCTCTCCCAAGAGCAGCACACCCCAAAAGCACCCTCAGAAGATTCTCAGGAATGGCATTCAATCCATGGATTCTACCCCTTAGATGGTGCCTGTACCAAACCCACACAGCTGCAGTTCTTGGTTTGAGGGTTTAACCCCTCTTTTATAGAAGACAAAATAAGCAAAATCAAACCAAAATTCCCCACAGCCCCATCTCAAGAGAACCTAAAGAGGTTATGAGACTGGATAAGTCCTTCCTGCTTGGTGCTGAGAGTGTTTCTGTAACAGACACTGAACAAATTCTTTCACCTCTGAAGGTCTGTGAGTAGGTTAAAAATGTAAAAGGAACAAAGGAGGAAGGATTTAAAAACCCCCAAAACTGGACAACTCTGGCAAATGTTAATGCCAGTCTTACTGGATAGGCTGATTTGTGCCAGACAGAAACAACTCTCACAGACTCACAAAATCCCAGAATGGTTTGAGCTGGAAGGGACCTTAAAGATTGCTCAGTTCCACCCCTGCCATGGTGGTGGAACCCTTCCATCATCCCAGGTTGCTCCAAGCCCTGTCCAACCTGGCCTTGGACACTTCCAGGGATCCTGGGGCAGCCTCAGCTGCTTTGGGAGAGCTGTTCCAGAGCCTCACAGGCAACAATTCCTTCCCAACATCCCATCCATCCCTGCCCTCTGGCAGTGGGAAGCCATCCCCTGTGTCCTGTCACTCCAGGCCCTTGCTCCAAGTCTCTCCATCCTTTTTGTTGGCCCCTTCAGGTCCTGAAAGGCCACAATTAAAGCACCCCAAAGCTTCTCTTCTCCAGGCTGAACAGCCCCAATCTCTCAGCCCTTCCTCGCAGAGCGGTGCTCCAGCTGTCCCTCCCCATGGGGACACCCCCCTGCTCCCTGCAGGTGCGCTCACACCCGTGGCACACCTGGCTGCTCTTTGCTGCTGACGCCTGAACACCATTCCTGATTTTCAGGGCTGTTTGTCTTTTAGGAAGCAGAAAGATCCAGAGGCACCTGCTCCCCCTGTGATCTTCCAGCTGGATTTTTGGAGATGGAGAGCAGTACCAGACTCCTTTCTAGTGGAAGGCACTGAGGCTTTCAGAAACTATTTCCCAAACAGAGACTTTATAGATTCAAGACACTAAAAAAGAATGGTCTCTTACAACCAGCAGTCACTGTTTTTTGGGATAAACCCAAAATGAAGATTTCCATGCTAATTTTACTAGTTGATTCTGTAGTTGCAACAGAGCCATCGCTTTGGATCTCTGAGCTGAATATCGTACAAAGACAAATATTGATTTTGTGGGTGTTCTCCAGATGAATACTGCCAGTCCTCATCCCTCAGAACACGCAGCAGCACGAGGCTGGATGAAAAATTCCCAGCTGTCACTCCCTATTTCCACATTTACAGCTTCCCCTGCTGAAAGGACAGAACCCAGAATACACAGAAGTGCCGGGATTTAAATAAATTCCACATTAAAACCTGAATCCCAGATCCACCACTGGCACTCCTGACCACAGCTATAATGCAAATAAAGCTTAAATGTATTTACTTCTGCTGGCAATTGGTGAAATTCAGGTAGTTTATCTCTGGCAGGGAAAATAGGGAGGAGGAGAACCTACCTTTCACTCAGAGATTTCTGACACTTTCTTACCCAAGGCCAATTAACTCAAGCAATAAGGGATTAACAGCTCATTAATGATGTGGGGCCAACTCCCTTTCTTCTCCAGAAAACCAGACTGAGGATTTGTGTGAGCAGAGGGGTTTTGCAGGTCTCAGTAGCCACTGAAAATATTTAATTCTCATCCCTAGTAATAATTATTATAATAAAGACCTGGGGCAATAAAGATAACAGCAATAAAGCAAAGATCAATGCACATCTTAACATTTATTTAGGAGGAAAAAATAACAAAAGGAGTCAGCTCTGTGCTTCCAAGCAGAGGTTGGTTATTCTCCTATGAAATTTCCTTGGCAGATCCTCCTTTGCAAAATATTTGGCATCATCCTTCTAAAACTGAAAAGCTAAAGCTAGAAACAGACCCTGACCATAAAAGTACTATTTAGCAACTAATGCAGCACAAATACAAACAAATACCACATGAAAAAAAAAATTAAAAGGCCCCAATTTTGACTCAGCTGGGGAAAAAAACAAACCAGAAAAGAACCTTTTCAAGTTACAACTGAGTGCATTACAGTGGTTTGAAAAGCTACTAGAAATAACTCACTTTCCTGGGGAATTATGAACATTTTCCAACATAAGATCATGAAAATCAAAGAATGCCCATGGAGCTGCTGGTATACTCAAAAATGAACAGATGCCCAACAGCTTTACAGGCCAGGGTATAAAATAGGGAAAAGAAAAGAGAAAATAGAAGAAAATATACCTTCAATTATATTAAACTACAAACCAAGATGGATTTTAAAAGGATTTATTCCCCAGAAGATAGGGAGAATAAATGTAAAACAATTTTATTGTATTCCTATGTTGAATGCATAGACCATGACAGCAAAAAAAGCCCTCACAGTATTATGGAGAAAAAACCCAAGTAACATTAAAAGATTATACATTTCATCAGCTGCAGGGGAATTTATTTATTCCTTAGAGATGAAAGAACTAAGAGATGTGACAACCAAAATGTTTGAAAGAAAATATCTGTGTGTCTTCTTTCCACTGACAAAAAAAAAAAAAAAAATCTGGCTAGAAAACAAATTTCTGAAGGAAAAGATGAGTCACTTTTTTATAATTAAAAACTAAAGAATTTAAGACCATCATTTACTTCTTTACCAAAGAAAAAAGTATTTTGTACTGCTTTTTAAGTATGAGCTAACACACAGTGAGATGTCTCACCTCAGAAAGGCAAAACTGAGGAGCCTCCACTGGCATTTTAAAGGGAAAAAAATGGAATTTTGAGACTGCAACTGTTATATCAAACCCTCCAAACCAAAGGTAAAAATCCGTATCAGTTCCTTTTCCTTATCATAATTTATCTGATAGAATCTAGAGAGATTCAGATGGAAAATGCAGATTTAAGTAGAAAAATCTACAGTCATCACCTCCTTAAAATGTCAGTTCCTCAGAGATGAACTCACAACTCCAAAATTAAAACTAACAAGCCATAAATTTACCTTGATGAACAAAACAGGTCAGTGTTTTGCTCTTTATTGTTAAATAAACCAGTGACTAGAACAGAATTAATGAAGAAGCTGTGTAATTGAAGAAGTTAAAGGAAAATTAGCTAAAAATAGGAGTTGGAAGATTCTTTTTCTGTTCTACAATTAAAGTTTGGTTTGCAGCTGGGCTGTATCAATTGTCACCTTCTTGGGGTGGGAGATGGGTAAAGATTTGATGTTTCTTTCTGATACTGGGACAGCTGTTTCTATTAAAATAAACCCCAGCATTTATTTACAGTCTTCATTTTCTTGTGATGAAACAGCGAGCAGCAATATTTCTCATTCAGGAAAAAACTCAAAATCAGAGCCTGGAATTCTGTTGGAATAAACAGAAATGACATTTCAGTCGGTTTTTTAGTGAGGAAAATTGAAGTTCTAAATGTGCTGGTACATGAGAAAGGTTCCAGATAAAATATGTTTTGCACTTCTGCTGATGAAGCAGAGAGGAAATATGCTGCCATTTCATTACAGATGATAACCGAAAATCCTGCAAGTTATCCCATCCTCTCACATTTTATTTTTAGCCAGAACAGAGGAAAATGGTCTGATGTTTTTATTATTATTGTTTTCTTAATTTTAACCGATTAACTCATGTAAGTGATGTCACCTGGAAACAAGACTCTTTCAAGATGTCACATGAAAATTAGATTTTTCTACAATTTCATCTACAGTGATGGAGCAGCAGTTTCACTTCAGTCACATGGTTTCAAGCACTTGGCCAGTGACTTCCTCACTTTGAAAAATGAACCAGAACCCTCCTGCTCAAGTAATAGGTCTTATTACATAATTAGAATATTCTGGTAAATTGGGCCTGATGATGTCAGTGGAATTTTAAAAGAATTTTTAAATTCTAACACACCTGAGAACATTTTCCATCTTGCCTCATTTCTCTTGTCTATATAGATTTGATTTTCTTTATTGTATCCTACAGGGTTTTAAATTCACATTTGCTGCACCCCTGGGTAGGGGGATTTTCAAAAGAGTTTTGAATTTAGAGATGGGATTTCTGAGTTGTTTTTGATTATGTGGTTTATTTTCTTATTTTCTACATAGGTAGGAAGGTTGAGTTTGGTTTACATCTTTATACTATGGTTTAGAAGGTTATAAGATTCCTAGTTATAAGAATTTTTTAAGGATTTATTGGTTAATAAAATACTGTTTAATAAGGATATTTATGTTTTTGATATAATCTTTAAGTATTTTGTGGTATGGATTTATGTTAGTCCAAGTTTTCTTAGTCAATCAAGTTATGATACACAAACTTATAGTGTTGAATTCTAAACTCCTTGTTTATCTTTTTAACTACTTTTTTTAATATATATCTTAAACTCTAAACCTTAAACTTTACTAAATTTAATGTGTTTCTGTTTTCAACTATAAATTTATATTCTCGTTTTTAGTACTTAAGTTTGGAAGTTTTTTCTAAGGTCTCAGATCAAATCTTGGGTTTAATTCTAAGTTTTGGTTTACAGGCCCAAAGTTCTAAGAATTCCCTGTGTTATATAGATCCATATTATAATATTGGCTTTTTGCAAATATTAAAATAAATTCTCTATGTGTACTGTTAAAGTAACTTTACTATAAAGATCTAGTTTTTATTTCTGTTGTTAACTAAAACTTAAAAGTAACTAATATAGATATACTTGTGTTAAATTATCTACTTAGAATAATATCCAATGAACATATAATGAGAACCTACTACTGATGTACCATCAACACTCACCATCTGAAAACAATACAGACCAAAGCCCAAGAACTAAAAGTGATAATAAGAATTAAAAAAAAAAAATTAAAACCTAAAAAATTAAAACCTAAAATAAAATTAAAAACTAAAACCACAACCAAAAAATACACATGCTCCAAAAAAACAGACCCAAAGAAAAGCAATATTAAACAATTCTTAAAACATGTAAACTAGTTTAGAGAAAAATTTTAATATACAACAAGCTGATACAATAGAAATAGTATTTAAAAAGTATTTCCAAAATAACAAGTGTACTCTTAGCAAAATACCAAACACCTGACTGTAAAATCTTTGCTTTATTGTCTTTATCTCCTTGTTATAAATACATATTATAGTATTGGCTTTTTGCAAATATTAAAATAGATTCTATATGTGTAGAGTTAAAGTGACTTTATAGAGATACAGTTTTTATTTCTGTTGTTAACTAAAACTTAGAAGTAGCTGATATAAATATGCTTGTGTTAAAATGCCTGTTTAGTTGAGATAATATCCAATAAACACATGATGAAGACCTACCACTGAGATGCCAACTATCAGCACTGTCTAAAAAAAGCCCAAGAAATAAAAGTAATAATAAAACCACAACCAAAAAATACACATGCTCTAAAAAAACAAACCCAAAGAAAAGTAATATTAACCAATTCTTAAAACATTTAAACTAGTTTAGAGAAAAATTTAAATATACAAGCTGATACAATAGAAATAGTATTTAAAAAGTATTCCCAAAATAACAAGCGTACTCTTAGCAAAATACCAAACACCTGACTGTAAAATCTTTGCTTTATTGTCTTTATCTCCTATTGTCCTTTATTAAACTTTTTAATTTTACCAGCATGTACCAGCACATTTAGAACTTCAATTTTCCTCACTAAAAAACCGACTGAAATGTCATTTCTGTTTATTCCAATAGAATTCCAGGTTCTGATTTTGAGTTTTCTCCTGCATTAGAAATATTGCTGCTCACTGTTTCATCACTAGAAATGAGAATAAATATTGCTGTGGTTTGTGCATTGACAGAGGACTTTTGATAATAATTTCAGAAGGCTAAATGTGATTTATTAACATGACTCTATAATTCAAAGGATTTGGGCTGTTATCTGCCCAGTCTGGACTATTCGAAGCTCCTGCTTCCAGCTCTGTCTCAAGAATTTTAGAATAGCTTACACAATTAGAAATAACAACTTTTCACCTCGTAGGTAGAAAGAAAGACAACTCTCATCTCTCATTATTAGGAGACAGGCAGAGAAATTTAAATGTCTTTGAACAGAGATCAGAGATTTTGTTTATAGGAACCTTTACAGAGTGAAAGACAGTAAAAAGATGCTTTCTCATGGGAAGATTTTTCTGCAGGCTTGCATACAGAAAACTTATAATATGTTCTTGCAACAAATAAACTGTTTGTCACACCTGCATTTTGGATTCCAATACCTGGGGACCCTCAAGGCCGTCCCTCCATGCCAGGAGGACACTGCTGTCCCAGTGCTGCCACCTGCAAGGAATGCCATGCTGTCCCTGCAGCAGCTGTGAGCATTTTCCATGGACAGACTTCCCCAGGCACACACCACCAAGGAATGTGCTGCAGGGAGCCAGAGGAAATCGTGGTACAGGCTCTGCACAGCCTGCCTGCTTCCAAAACTCCAAGCTTCCACAGGGGAAGTTATTGAAAAAGTCATGGAATGGTTTGGGTTGGAAGAGCCAAACACCACCTCGTGCTGGGAGCAGGGACACTTCCACTCCAAACTCTGTCCAAGCTGGCCTTGAACAGTTCCAGGGATGGAGCAAAGCCACAGCCCATCCTCCTCCTCCTCCTCCATCCCTCCTGGAGCTGCCCGGAGCCAGCACACTCAGTCTGTACTCAAGACATCCCACTCCAGGATTTACACAAACCTCAACACCCACGGAATGAGAAGAAGGAAAAATCCATGTTCATGTGCCCTGGACAGGCGGTTGCCTGATGGATCATGAAACCAAGAATAGAGATCTCCTTATCCATCCTCAGAAATCCCTTTGTCCTGTTTGATACTGTGAGCCAAATTTAAAAACAAGACTCTCGGGAGTCTGTTTGGCAAAGTTTAGAAGGCTCTGTGTTAATCCAAAAGTTTTTCCTACCTTTTCATAATTAACCAAGAAGCAGAGGATCAGAGCTCAACCAGTGCTTTAAATTTAACCACACACATGCCTGAGAAAACAAAATGGATTTATCAAGAACTGCTCATCCTGGGGATTGTCTGGAGTCTGGGCTGTGAATATTTACAAGGAACACAGCAAATACTCTCCCTTTACTCACTGGAGACCAAACACTTCAAAATTTCAGCTGCTGTTGTTTCCCAACCCCTCATAAATAAAACACAAATACCTGAAGCTGTTCCATCACTTAGAGCAATGAGCACCCATCAGGCACCGCTTCCTTCAAATTTTAATTATTTTACTTTTATCATGAGAAAAAATACATCCATAAAAGATGGTATGGCCCCACCTTTATTCTTTTTACCTACCATGTTTACATCTCTGTGCCTGTACAAGAGACTTTACCACTTATCTTCCTTTGGGATTAATGATTAAATCCCCCAAATTTCTTTGGGAGCCTGATGTTTATAATTCAACTCTGATCTTGCATGTCTGTACATTAAACAGCAAGTTAAGGCAAACAGAATTCAATTCCTTATTGCTTCAACAGCAATGCTCAGCAGAGAATCACACACACAGCTGAGAACTGGACAAAAATACAGCTTTTTGGGGTGGACCATCACAAACACAGCTTTTTGGAGTGGACCATCCCCTCAAATGTAGGAAGTTATGCCTTTAACGCTGCACAAGACAAAGCTACTCAAAAAAAAAAAAACCAAAAAAACCCCCTTAAGAATGATTTCTTATCAACAAGATAACGGAGTCCCCCTGCAATAACCTCTTCATTCAGAAGAAAAACAGTTATTGCCTTTCTGGAACGTCTCAAAATTCACATTTCAAACATGCTACAAATTCAGCTTTTTCACACTGAGCTGAAAATATGGTTCATTCAGCTTTCTTTTTTCAGACATTCTTTCTCCAGCCAAATCTTCCTCATCTCTATGAAAACATGAACCTCCTAGACACTATATTCATGCAGAAGACACAAAAATACACTTGGGGGAGGAGTAATTCCAACGTGCCAAGATATTAAATCTGGCATTAAAGATGCCATTTTGAAGGATCAGTAAATGCAGCAGTTTTGGACACCAGGACTGGGGTGCTCTGAGGGTATCCATGACTATTTTGTATAATCTATTTGCTATCTTTAGGAGAATAGAAGTCAGTGGAAGCACATAGAGCAACACACAGGATAAGGGATTAGGGAAAAGTACTGGAAGAGGACAATCCTGGAAGCAATTCTGTAGCTCACCCTCCCAAATGCTCTTTCACTCAAGAGCTTCAAAGACATGGTCAAGCTGCAGCTTCTCCACACAGTGTTTTCCACCCATCATGGAAAAGGTAAGTTTTGGCTGAGGAGGACCTTGCAGACACTATCCACTGTGCTGGATGAAATGAATCACTCCAGCACTTGGGTGAAAGAATTTAGAAAGTTGAAGAGCAGAACAGAAACCTCTCTGTGCCAAACTCACAAATTTTTGTCCATCTAGGAAGGAAGAGTTTATCCAGCCTCCACATGTGATTTTTCATTGGAAATCCAGAATGGATTTGGGACCAGCATAACTCCCCAAATCAAAGGTGGCTGTGTCCACCAAACCTTGCTGAGTGCTCTTGCTGCTAGAAATCCTTCAGTCTGGGGAAGAACTCTTCTAGCTTCTTTGGAAATTTTAAAATCCAAAAACCTAATGAAATGGCAAAGTGTGAGAAAGTCACAGAATCCCAGAATGGTTTGGGATGGAAGGGAATTTAACAACCAACTCATTCCACCCCCTGCCATGGGCAGGGACACCTTCCACTTTCCCAGATCCCCATCCAACCCGGCCTTGGGCGCTTCCAGGGATCCCGGGACAGCCACAGCTGCTCTGGGCACCCTGTGCCAGGGCCTCCCCACCCTCCCAGCCAAGAATTTAATCCTAATATCCCATCTAACCCTGCCCTCTGTCAGTGTGAAGCCATTCCCTTTTATCTTATCACTCCAAGTCCTTGTGAAAAGCCTTGGCAATCTCAACCACCAGGCATGGAGATTGCCTTGAGCTGAAGAACAACTTCATGAATACGGAGATGTCCTCTTCTGCATGTTCTGAACGGGAATCACCTTGGGCTGCTGCTGCCTCTCCTCTTCACTCCCAGCTGCAAGCAGGCAGCAGGTGCCAAACCCAGCTAAAGGTAGCAGGGAAGGTTGTTTTTCCAGCTGGAATGAGCACGGACGGTTGCTGGTGTCAGCGGAACGCGCTGCCAAACTCCAGCACGGCCTTGCTGACAGGAAGAGCTGCTCCCTCTGACAGGGATGATCTGTGAGCTTCCACCACGCACCTCTCTGACAGAACTGGGGCTCAGCCACTCATCCCAGAAATCCTGGATGCTTTCCAGGTTCTGCAAATGTTGGCGATGAAAATGACTGCTGCATCTTCTGGAGACAGAGAGGAAGGAGATCCTGGTAGGGAAATGTTCTCATCTTTGATCTCTTCTTCCCTCTCAGGTCTCTGCTGCTGGGGGCTGAGTGCTGTGTGATCTGCACTGTTTGCTTCTTCTTAATGGCTACCTCACACTGAGAAGAATTTGGACTTTATTTTGAATATTTTGGAGAGTGCCTGCTCCTCAAAGTAAGAGACAGGGAGAAATAACCACAGGGGAAACACTACTCCCACCATGTAACTTCCCATTAACGGAAAACACCAAGAATTCCAGAATGGTTTGGATTGGAAGGGAAATTAAAAATCATCCAGTTCCATCCCTGCCATGAGCAGGGACACCTTCCACTATCCCAGGGTGCTCCAAGTCCTGTCCAACCTGGCCTTGGGCACTTCCAGGGATCCAGGGACACACAGGGATTCCAGGGATCCAGGGAGCCACAGCTCCTCTGGGCACCCTGTGCCAGGCCTGCCCACCCTCCCAGCCAAGAATTCCTCCTGTATATCCAACCCTAACTTCCCTTTTTTCACTTTGAACCCATTACTCTTTGTCCTGTCACTACAGCTCCTGATAAATAGAAACATGAGTGACAGGATATAATATTTAAAGCCAAACAGCTTGGAACATCCCACATCAAAGACCAAATCCTTAATAAGAGAAACTATTACAAACATCACAAATGGAAACCCAAAAGTTTCACCTTCCACAGCTGAATATCCTCACAGAGGGTGTCAACAAGGCACAGAGCATCTTAGCTCTGAAAACAGAAATCCTACTGACTGCATCCTAAATCAAAAGCATGCCATTCCCCAGAAGAGGAACTCCACAGCAAGAAGAAAAAACTCAAGAGCACTGGTTTGATGTCATTCCAAACACCATTCCTATGGAAAAAAGAGCACACGGAGTTCAGGCATGGCTACAGCAAACACTGCTGAGCAGAGGGCTTTGATCTGCAGAGGAAGAGAGGAATCCCCCATATGACAGATGTTTTATGGTCATTTATATGTGCAAGCAATGTATATTCACCAGGGACAGAAGTGCTGAGTCAGGGATGGCCAAATCCAATTGGTCTGCAGCTGCCAAAACATGTTTGTATGAATATGTGATTAAAAGCTGTCCCAGCGATAACTGTTCTCTGGTATCAAAAAAAAAAGCTTTAATACTCTGTTCTTAACCTGTTGACTTAAGCAGCAAAACACTGATAAAAAACTGATAAATTTTCATTATCTGAGAGATTAGAATGACATTGAGAATTATTTTCTAAACATCAAACCCAGGTTCTCAACAGCCTTTGGCTGCACCAGGAATTAGAATCCAGAGCTCTGAGAACAAGGCAGTGACCACACAAGCAGGGCTGAATCCTGATTCTAACTGGACAGTCACACTTTTATGGCAAACTTTAAAAAAAGAAAACACAAAGGAAGTAAAACAAATCTTTTTGATGTTTGTTTTAAATTGCACTTGAGCAAAGAGTCTGTGTGTGCCACAAGCCAATTTCATCGCTCATTGTTTTCCAGCAGCACAGTGACAAAACACTGCGGGTTTATTCTAAATTCATGCCTTTATTTGGTGCAGGAGATTAAAAAATAATGATAATAATCTCAAAAGAAGAGAGACTGAGCAGGTGACTCCAGAAAGAATGAAATTTTCACGGTACTCAATAAAAATGCGCCTCTTGTTTACAGGCAGTTTCTGCCATGAATTTGGAGCATTCCTTGTGCCTTGTACTTACTTTTCAAGAAAGCCACTGTGGCACTGCTCACAATCCTGCTTGGAAAAGCCCAAACAAGCCAGCTTTAGAATTGCTGCACAAGGTCATGTTTGATCATCGGGGAGCACAGACATCCCGCTATTCATCCCATCCCAGCTCAGCTGCCAAACAACAGCATTCAACAAGGGTGAATTTACACCCATTTACATCAACCACCCTTTTGTTCCCCGCTGCAGAAGCAGGGAGCTGTTAAAACTCTGTTTGGGGCACTTGGAATGAAAAACACAAAAAAGCTGAGCCCTGGGAATGGGTTGGGTTGGGAGGGACTGTAAAGCTCATCCCATTCCAGCCCCCTGCCATGGCAGGGACACCTTCCACCATCCCAGGCTGCTCCAGCCTGGCCTTGGGACCTTGAATATTTCCCCTAAATCTCTCCACCAAATCTCTTCAGAGCCATTAATAAACACTCCAATAAAAAAAAAAATCCATACAGGAAATCTCAGGAAGGATGAGCAGCAGCAAATTGTCCCCCGAATACAAGTCCTGTTTTCCAAAGCCCCTTGAGGACACCGAGATCCACAATTCCACACAAGCAAACGACTGGATGTTCTGATGCAGCCAAATTCCACAAAACAAGCCAGTCTTATGCTATTCCAAGTACTTCCAGAAAATACCATGGGCTGCAGGAATGCATGATTGTAGAGCTGATGGTGTGAGCTTGTTATCAAAGCAGCCTGGAACAAATCGGGACTAGAAAGCCCTGCTGAAAAGCTGCAGCTTCACTCACGGGTCATGCTGGTGTGAAAAGCCATCCTGGGAAACATCCAACCACACCGGGAATTTACCTGGGATGGGATCTGACCAGCCACTTCCTACTGCTGCAGGTTCCATTCCATTTACAGTCTCCAGCAGCTTTTTTGAATTCTCTGCTCCAAGATGCCAGTCAAATGTGTGTTTCCTCATTAACCACACACACACGGCATCTATTTCAGCATGAAACAGATGCATTTCAGAATTTCTGAATGCAAACAGAATGAATTTATGTCATTTTTAAACACTGCCCTGAGATTTTAATTTTTATGACCATGGTGGGAAGACCTTTCCAGGAAAGCCAGATTAGATTTGAGACACTGGGGACATAAAAATACTATTTTTTAAACAGCATATTAAGTTCCAGTTCTCATCGTTGTTGTTACAACCTCTTTCACAAGTCAGAAATTCAAGATATTTTGGTGCAATGCTGTGAGGGATAGATTATTCCAATGGATCAGAACTGGTTTAATATTAATATCCTCTATTAAAAAGAAAAAAAAAAGCTTTCCCACCACGGATGAGACAACTAACAAGTCAGGATTGTAATGGAAATTACTTCCAAGACTGCTAGACACAAACTTGGATCTATTTACACAGACTGTGAATAGACAAGAGTTTATTTACAGATGGTTTCTCCCCAGCCCTGAAATGCATTTTGGGGAAAAAAGAAATTAAAACAACATCAACAATCCAGCACTTAGGAGCAATGCTACAATCAACCATTGTATGCCATGTGACAGACAAGAGAAATAAACCCCACAAACACTAAGAAAACACATCTCTGTTTAAAGCTTTCATGGTAGTAACAAAAAGCAAAGTGGGCAGAAGAATCTTGGAAAAGCCTTTAAATATTCTTCTGTAACCTAATAGTGAAGAGAAATATTTGCTTAACCTCCACCTTCACCATCCAAAAAAGAGCCAATTACTCTAAAAGCTACCAAATGCCCCAAGAAGAATTTAAAGCATTAACCACCACCACCAAAAAGCATCTGAGCAAGAAGCAGATGTCCCACAAGCAGAGAGGCTGCCTGGCTCAGACATCCCAAAAACAACTGTGCTGGAGACGCTGGTGACTCATTATTAGTGAAGGAGCAGAGAAACCACTTGAAGAGGTGAGGGGAAAATTCCATTTTAATTTAAGAGCCCTCTCTAGCAAACCTTTCCCGAGCTCTGCAACATAAAAACACTTGGATATTCACTAATAAATGCATTTTATAAACACTTCTGACAGCCCTCAGTGAGCACAAGATGTGCCATCTGCACTGAGACTTACCAGGGACTAAGAAAAATAAAAGTATGATGTTTATACGTTAAATCCTTTCAAGAAAAAAATGGTTTACCTTACTTTTAAAATTATCGTAACATCAATGACTTTAAAAAACAAGTTTGCTGTGCATATTTGTCATAAGAGGCATCTGATTCAGTATTCCCTTGATACAGTTCCTGTTGCAGGCCCTTACAAAAACAAAGAGCAAACCAATGACCTAGAAACAAATGCAGCCTCTCAAACTGCTTGAAACTCATTAACTTTATACTTGTTTCGGACTCATACCAACGCCTGAAACGGCTGCCAAAAACTTTGATTTAAATTTGCCAGGCTGCACGAGGAGAAAGTTTGGGTTTACTCCTTATCTGAAACGGTTTCAGGAGCAGAAGGCACATTTTTCATAAGCCAAGGAGCAGAGGAGGGGGGCAGAGGGCTGTGGTTTTTGTGTTGAAAGGGGATGGATGTGTTTACATGGCACAGAGCAGAGCCATGCATCCAACCCAGCTCCGGAAGCGGAAGCTGGATGACATGTCAGCACAGCTCTCCACTAATTACCAGGATAATGAGAAGCAGAATATTTCTTTTTTCCACAAAGAGACGACACAAAAACGCTTCCCTGCAACGCAACTAGTTGTTTCTTGTCGTGCTGCCTGGTTATTTCTTGTCGTGCTGCCCTGCACTGAGCAGGCACACACAAACAAAGCAGCTCAAGGTATGCAGAGTTCCAGATTTATGACAGCTGAAATGTTCTTTTAAAGGATTTAGGGCTAGAATCCCTAGGAAAGAAGTTGACTGATCTGTGCACAGCACTATAGGAGAAAAAAAAAATAAAAAAAAGAACGCAAACATGCACCACGAAAACTTTTAAAAATAACTCCCTGAGGTCATAAGTAACCATTTCAAAGGGGTGGTGGGAACAGGATCCATCTATAAAACTTCAAATTGAACATTAGCAAAGAGCCCTTCCCCAGCAGGAGCAATTACTGCTGCCTTTCATGTGGCACAGTAACACACCTTCCCTTGCACGCTTGGCTGTGTCAGGTCTATTTTAAACACACTCAACAGCACTACAAAGGAAAACATCCCACAGCCTCGCTGCCCCTGCAGCTGAACACGCACATTGCTAAGCACAGGTTGAAAACTATAAAGCTTCCTTTATAATTCACCCAGCCCTAAAGGCTGCTGAGCATCCCTGAGGTACGAGGACCATCCCTGAGGTATGAGGACAGGGCTCATCTGACAAGAACACACCACTGCCTGCACCTCCTGTCCCCCATGTGCCTGTGGTGCTGTTGATGTGAGCACCAATACGGAATTCCAGAATTCCAGAATGGTTTGGCTTGGAAGGGACCTAAAAGATCACCCAGCTCCAACTCCCTGCCATGGACAGGGTCACTTTTTGTATGCACCATTCCAAGAGCATCTACTTGATGTGCTGCACTAACTCTACCTCGTGCTGCAGCTCCGTTCCAGCTTCTGAAGAGCTTTAATCTGCTTCTGCCTTTCACGGGCTATTATTAACCTCGGGGATAAAGTAGCACCCTTTTAATCAGGTGCTTTAACTGGATGCGTTCTGCAAACAGGTACAGCCAAGAGATATCCTCTACCTCCCTGAGCAGTAACGTGGGAAGAATCACCTGTGATATTCCCCAACCAAACTTCCAAGAAGGGCAGCGGTAAGAGAGAACCTTCTCTGCTGCTGCAAGCACAGATCCCAGAATGGTCTGCGTCGGAAGGAACCTTAAAGATCTCATTCAGTCAAACCCCTTGCCATGGGCAGGGACACCTTCCTCTATCCCAGGCTGCTCCAAGCCCCGTCCAACCCGGCCTTGGGCACTTCCAGGGATGCAGGGACAGCCACAGCTTCTCTGGGCACCCTGTGCCAGGGCCTCCCCTCCCTCACAGTCAATCCTTTTCCACACAAGTGGGAATCCTCCGGCTTTGCCAGCGGCGGCCCCCCCACCGCTCACCTTGTACACGTCGCCGTAGGTGCCGCTCCCCACCCGCTGGATCAGCTCGTAGTCCTGCTGCGGGTTCCGCCTCAGGATATCCCCGCTGGCCCGCGCCGCCGGCTCCATGTCCAGCGCCGCGTCCCCGCCGGCCCCGGGATGCTCCTACCGCGGCGGCCCCCGGCCCATGGCTCCTGCGGCGGCAACGGCGGCTCAGGGGGGCTCCGGGCGGCCCAGACAAAGGCGGGCGGGCGGCCGCGCCCTCCGCGGCTCCCGGGGCTCCTCGGGGCAACCAGGAAGAGCCGGGCCGGGCGGGGAGGGAGCTCCGGTGCCGCCGGCTCTGCGGCCCGTCCGCCGGGGCGGCCAGGCCGGGCCGGCTCCT
>VXAX01001840.1:67670-104080 GCA_013399835.1 Leptocoma aspasia
GGGGGGCTGCCCGGTGCCCAGGGGACACGCGGGTGTCTGGGACACCCCGCGCTGTAGCTGAGGGGCCTGGGGTCCGCCCGTCCCGCCCCGGCTGCGTGAGGGGGATCGGGGCTGCGGGACGGGGCGCCCCGCGTTCTGGGCCCTCCTTAGGCGAGGTGTCCCCGGCTTGGGCTGGTCACCGCCCTCGGCTTGGCTGCAGCGGGACCCCCTGACTCACGTGGGGCCGGACAGCCCCGGCAGCTCCCTGGGGAGCCTTTGGGCTGGCCCGGATCTCCTCCGGCTTGCCCTGACACCCCTTGTCCTGGCCCTGCTGTCCCCTCAGCCCCTGATGGGGGACGCCCCCTCAGCCACCACCCCAGCTCCTCCGGGAGCAGGGATCCCGCTCACCCCACCCTCCGCAGGCAGAGCCACAAGGCCACCCCTGGCTCGTCACCCCTCCAGAGGGTTTCCCCCGTTTCTGGAAGCTGTAGGATTTAGTTGTCGAGTCACCCTCCAGACAGGGCCCATTTTAAACCCATCCCCTGCCAGCCCCCTGATGCCGGGGGAGCTGGGGCAGCGCTGCCCGGGGTGACGGGAGCAGGAAGTTCTGCGGTGTCTTCCTGCAAGGCTTCGGTTCCCTCCGGAGCCGCCTGGATCCTCCGGCAGCTCCTGCTTCCCACCGGAGCCCAGGCTGGTCCCACAGGTGGGCTGCACCCAGCAAGGAGCTCCTCCACCTTCAGCCTGCCTGTGATGGAGCGCTTCACCCACTCCCACTGACACGCCGTTCCGTAGGAAATCAGATTTTATCCAGCCAGTTCCCGTTATTTGGGGAGAGTCATTTGTCATTTCCTGCGGAGTCGTAATTCCGTGTGAGCTCACTCAAGGGTGCCGGCGGTATCCCGGCTCCTCAGGCAGAGCGGGTGAGCTGAGCTGTGATGTTTAGATACACAAATTACATTCTAATTTGTGGAGATGAGCGTGGGGTTTCCCGTGGCAGTGATTAACGGTTCGGAGGCGTGCTGGAGGAAGCGCTGGGATAACGGAGTGTCTGAGCCGGTGATGGGCTTTTTGGGATAGAGGGGGGGAGAAAATGGGCGAAGCTCATTTGATCGGTGCCGTGTTCAGCTGTGACTTAATGAATGTCCTCAGATCCTGGGGAAAACCGGAGGGAAAACTTGCCAGGGAATGTGGTGCCATTCTCAGCTTTGTCTCGCGGAGCGTGTGACAGACGTGTCAGCCCTGACTCCGCGCCTGTTGGGAATTGCACACACGGCCACACGCTGGTGCCTTCCCTGCACATCCCGGGAGCAGGAGGAGGGAATGCAAATGATGCCGGATGGAAGCGGAGAAAGCATCATCCTGGGAAGTACAGCAAGGGAATTAGGCACATCCCTCAGCCTGTGCTGCTGAGCCCTGCTCCCGGGAAATGTGATGTGTCACTGAGGGGATGAACTCTTCCTGAGGTTTTCTGCAAGAATCTGGAAGCGTCCATGGATCCAAGTGGATCTCTGTGGGATCAGCCACCTTCTGCTGCCACCCATGCACAGCTCAAAATCATTCCCTGTGTCCCATAGACGTTCACCTATTCCTAGAGGATTTCCTGGCTCTTTGCCAGTAAGAAATTAAAGAGAGTGAAATGCTTCAATTTTTTTACTAGGAAAGAAAAAGAAAAAGCTGCCTTTAATAAATTTATTTATTCTGTTTATACAACAAAACCTCATTGCCTCGAAAGCTGTGTTTACGTCCAGTGACTGCAGCATTGTGTGGTGACATCAGTCCATGGGGTGACTATTCCACTGCTACATTTTTCAGCTGGCAAAGGAGGAGGCTTGGGCTTTTCCTGAAACTAAGGCAGAAAGGAGAAAGTCCTTGCTTTGTTCTAAAAACGGGCTTATGGGTCATTAAAAATATTAACGCTATTTTGAAACAGATCAAACTTTGCCCTAGTTACTCAGGCCTGGAAACAGGCAGCTGCTTAGTGTAACCCTCCTTTGTTTCATAAAAATAATTTGCTTTTTTAGAGCTCACAGAGCAAATTAGGGTGAGTATGTGGGATTGCCCCTGGTCATAGCTGGGTTGCTGTCACATCCCTGGGAGCTCGTGTAGGGGTGTGTGATGCATCCAGAGTAGGGTTTAGCCTTGGGCTAAAGGTCAGCATAAGGTTATGCCTCATTTAAGGCTCTTCCTGAATGTGCCAAGTGGTGCATAAACCTCACAACTACTGCCAGTTGAATGGTTGAGGCAGCTGCAGATGAAAAAAAAATCACAAATAATTTCTTGCTGTGAGTAGTGGACCTTGCTTTTCTCAAAATAAGGATTGTTAGTCCAAGTTCTGCTTGGCACGGTGAAGTCCAGCCAGCTCATGGAGGTTTGTAATAGATTACACTGATTTTTGTCTGAAATTCTCGGTGCTTGGCAGTTGCAGATGTTCAGCAGCCTGGTCCCTCTGATCCAGTGAGATCCCTGCTCCCAGTCACTCTTTTAAACAGCACAGACTGCAACAAATCGTGTGACATCTCATGTTTCCCATCATGGCCAAGTTTGTGTTGAAATTGGAACAGTCCACCTATCAAGAATTCAGTTTTAAAACCATAAAAGCGATTACAGAGGTTATAGAAACTTCTTGGTGTGGGTTTTCAAGCTGGATAGGGGATTTAGGAGAGCTCGTAAGGGGAGCCAGGAAAGCCAAGGAACTATTCTGAGGAGAAGGGACTTCTCTCCAGCACAGGCCAGGGATCATCACTGCCACATCTTAGACTGCACACAGTGGGTTAAACTGAGAAGAAAACTATGATTTTGGCAGGTTGTTTTTAATTTTAACCATATTAACATCCTTTCTGTTTGTTGTTAGATTTCTGCCCTTTTATGATGGATTTTCAGTTTCCACTTCCTGGCATTTCTTTGTGACTCTGAATGCTGGGAACCTGACAAGTGAAAGCTGAGATGTTTCAGAGGGGCCTTTACACAAAAAGCCAGAAATATTCACAGCCAAACAACTGGCTTGTGAAAGAGACAAGAAAATGAAGTGCTGGGACTTGAAAGAAGAGACAAATCAACATTTCAAGCCGAATGTGGTTATAGAATCATGGAATGGGCAGGGAATTTTTCCAGTAGATCAGGTTGCTCCAAGTCCCATCCAACCTGGCCTGGAACACTTCCAGAGGTTCAGGGGCCACCACAGCTTCCCTGGGCAACCTGTGCCACCTCCCTACCTCACAGGGAAGAATTTTTACCCAATATCCCATTTAACCCTGCCCTCTGGCAGTGGGGAGCCATTCCTTGTGTCCTGTCCCTCCAGGTCCTCATCCAAAGTCACTCTCCCATGGTTGTTGTGCAGGCAGCAGCATTGTACAGGGAATTGGGATAGCTGGGATCCACCAGATGAGCAGGAGCAAGAGCAGCCTGACTTTTTCTTTTTGGGGAAAAACCAGGATGGCCTGAGCCTGCCTTGGAGTGGTGACACCCTCATGTCATGTCCATGCCCTGAGTGGCTCTTGGCTGCCTCCCTCATTGATGGAAGTGGGAAGCAGCATGTGGCATTGGTTGTGTCCTGCTGCATTTTCCCTGCTAAGCCCATGGGTGACAAACAGCACATTTAAATGTTGTTTAGGGCCTGGGTGATGTTCAGAGGCAGCAGCTTTATATCAACTGCCCTGGATCACTGACTGGAACCTTCTCCAGCAGGGGAAGGAGGCTGGGGCAGGTATTGTCATGCTCTGCGAGGCACAAGGTGTCCCATGGATCACTTCTGAAAGTCACTTCGCTCTAGAGAGTCCCCAGCTCCTCTGCTCCTGCCAGGAACTCTCCCATTTGCCATCAGTTCAGGAAAAGAGAAGTGTTTCAGCAGGAAGATAACTGAACACAGATCTCCCAAATGGGGTGCAGGCTCTGGAGAAGGGGCTGAGTTCTGCCAAGCCCATAAAGCACATTTAAAGCACTTTATATACATAAGCATTTTATGCAGAGTGTAATTACCTTTCATGTTATATCCTAAAATTTCATGGCATGTTTACCAAACTTTATTTTCAGGCAATTTTAGCAACAAAAGGGTAAAAATAATTTAGTGTTAGAAAAAAACTAAATCCCGTACTGGTGGTGGAGATGAAGGGAGGCTGACAAACAGAGCAGATGAAGGACCATGCAGAAAATGTGTGCTGGGAAGGAAGTGGGAGTTCTGGAGATGGATCCCTGGAAGTGTCCAAGGCCAGGCTGGATGGGGCTTGGAGCAACCTGGGATAGTGGAAGTGCCCTTGACAGGGGGTGGAATGAGATGTTCTTTAGGTTCCCTTCCAACCAAACCATTCTGGGATTCTGTGTTACCCTGGAGCCTGGCTAGGTTTAAATGTGGGAAAGGGAGCAGGCCCAGGGTTTGCACCTGACAAACAGAGAATGGCTTTTTGCTGGTGCTCTTCCAACAGTGTTTTGACCATGGGAGGTGTCCACCTTGCCTCTGACTCAGCCATTCCTGCTGGATGGGAGCTGTCATGGGCACAGCCACATAACTGTCTAACCTGACCTCAAACTTCCTGAAAAAATTCTACAAAAAACCTCTGACTTCCTTCGTTCCCCAGGTAGTTGCCTGCCTGTGTGTCCAAAGCTCAGCCTGGGAATTTGACAGCAGTAGGAACTGCTCTTGCCTCAGAGCCAACTAAGCACTGGAGCTTCATGTATTAGGTGTTGTAATTAAAAATTTCACATGGTACTTTGGCTTTGAGATGTTGTAACAGGCAGGTTTGGGGGCCAGTTATCATCCAAACTCTTGCTCCTGTCAGCAGTGGTTGATGTGGGAAGGTCCCAAACCACTCCTGCTATCAGCAGCATCATTCATCCCCTTGTTCCCTCTGCCAGAGGGAGAAGGGGCTGAGCTGGCCGCGCTGGAGCTGACGCTGTGCTGCTCCCAGCTGGGTGACTCAGGGCTGGCAGGAAGAAGGTGCACTCCACATCTCCACTGCTCCAAAAAAAGCAAAGGGTGAGGATGAAGCCTGGCAGCAGCAGCCACCCTGCTCAGCTCCCCGCTCCAAGCATCCTGGGGTGCAGTCCCTGCCAGGAGAAGGTGGGAGTGCAGAGTGGCAGAGGTGTTAACACAGCTGTGCAGCTGAGCTGGAGGAGTTTGCCCTGCCTTTGCAGAGGACAGCTTGGGATCTCAAAGGGAAACTGCCAAGTGTGGCCTTTTACAGAATCAAAGAGTCATTTAGGTTGGAAAAGACCTCTGAGATCATCAAGTCCCAAATACCACCTTGTTAACCAGACGATGGCACTGAGTGCCACATCCAGTCTTTCCTGAAGCACCTCCAGAGGTGGTGACTCCACCATATCCCTGAACAGTCCATTGCTATTTACCTGCCATTCTTGATTGATGAATGACAGGGCTCCTTTTTCCACGACAGTTTTCTTCACCTGTTTCTGATGCCCTGCAGCTCCAGGGATTGTCATTGATCCCTCATTTCCACAGATTGATGGCAGCTGTGATTACATCCAGTCTGAGGAGGTGCAGATGATTTCCTAGTTGGGCACTATAAGTTCTGGCTCTGCCTTCCCCTTCATTGCTGCATTTCCCAGAGCAGCAGCCCCAGGTGTAAGGGGACAGCACAGCAAGAGAGCCTGACAGAGGTACATGGGTCTGGTTAGTGCATGGGCAGCATTTGGTGTTTCCCCTGCTTGGATATGGGGTCCTCTGGTTCTGTGGACATGTCAAAAATCCCGGCAGAGGTGTGAGCAGAGTAGAGGGAAGGTTGTGTGTCTGTGAGATCAGCTGTGCCCTGGGTGCAGATAATGCATGGAGAGAGACTTATTTACAAGACCACATAGTACCAGGATAAGGGGGAATGGCTTCCCACTGCCAGAGGGCAGGGTTAGATGGGATATTTGGAAAAAATTCTTCCCTGTGAGGGTGGTAAGGCCATGGCACAGGTTACCCAGAGGAGCTGTGGCTGCCCCTGGATCCCTGGAAGTGTCCAAGGCCAGGTTGGACGGGGCTTGGAGCACCCTGGGACAGTGGAAGGTGTTATTTATGTAAGGATTGAAACTGGATGGGCATTAAGATCCCTTCCAACCCAAACCAGTCTGGGATTCTGTGACGCAGCAAGGCGTGGTGAATGTGTGTGTGTGGTGAAACCCAGCTCGGGAGGATTTCTGACCTGCTGCCCAGGAACCTTTGGCGGGTGCAGCGCAGGCAGGACTGCAGAGCAGGGGTGGCTGTAAGACAGAGCTTTGCCCAGCCAGGCTTCCCTGCTCCCAGGAGTATCCAGACACCTTCTGGCAGCCCGTGCTGAGGGAATTTGCCAGCTCTCAGCTTGCCAGGCTCAGCTCTTCGGGGTGCATCCTTTGTGCAGAAGCAGGCAGGTTCTTGGTGGCCAACACCCTGCTCTGACTCTCCAGTGCACACGCATTGCTTCCACGCTTTATTCCCCGTTTTTCCCTGGTTGGCTGGCTCAGGTGCCGAGCTCTGCGCCAGCCTGTGGTGGAGAGGAGGAGGAGGAGAGGATGCAGGCTCGGAGCTCCCCGCCCCTCCCAGCCTCCTCTGAGCCCCGCTGATCATCGCTGGCTGTGGCAGAGGGAGTTCAGCACGGGCACAGAGAGCAGAGCCCGTGTGCCAGCAGCAGCGGGGCTGAACGTGCCCAGTGCAGGGGAGATGCTCGGGGAGGGATGGCTGTGTTCCCCAGAGCTGTTGTGCAGGGCAGATAAGCTTCCTGCAAGCTGCAGCTCTCTGGAGAGCATCCAGAGGGATGGAGGCTGACTGCAAGCTCTGTTCAGGGCTTGGCTCGTGGTGCTGTTGGTGGCAGTGTGATATGTTTGGGATGGAAACTCCAGAAAGGACCCACACAGATATCACTGCTGGTCAAACTGATCCCCTGAGAGCTGCTGATAAGCAGCCTGACACAGCAGATACAGGATACTCTGTTCCAAGGAACAAGCAAGTTCAAGCTTCCCATGAAACCTCGATTTTCTCGCCTCGGTAATTTGTTTTCCATGCAGTAACTTGGTTTGAATGCCCTCAGAATGGCAGATGTTGGAATCCAGGGCACAGGGAATGTTTCTCTGCCTGTTTTAGGAAGCCCTGATCCTCAGCAGAACACTGCTTTTAACCTTCATCCCTGGAAAAAGTTCCCAAGGCTCTGGGATGAGTTGGAGCACACAGGTGTGAGCTAGGCAGTAGTTATGTAGTAGTAGTTTGTCACAGGGTGAAGAATTTAGGGTTTTAGGATTTTAATATGAGAGTGGATAGGGGACAAGATGGAGGATTCTGGGCGTTGTCTCCTCTCCTTCTTGTTCTTCTTCTGCTCCATTTTCTGCAGTGCTGGTGGCACAAAGTCATTGGTTAGAGAGAGCAGTGGCACGGGTGTTACGGGAGTAGATCAATAGGAGTTATTGGTAGAAAAGTAGAAACAAAGTGTGTGTTAGAAGGTAATTAGACTACATAGCTTTAAAAGGCCTTGGTTTTGGGTGTTTGGGCTCCATTTTGTGCCTCGCTTCGTGTACGCTCCGTCTGGTGTGTGGACAGCGTGCTGAACTCAAGATGGGAGAAAAATAAACAACAGCCTGAAGAGTGAGAAATCCAGAGTCCTGCTCGTTTTTCATCCTTGGCTCAGAACTCACAGGGGAACCCCCTCCAAAAGGGCCCAGGAGCTGGGTTCCCCCTCTTGCTGGGACCAAAAACCCAGCAGGCAGCACTGCCTGACATTGGTGGTTTTGTGTGTGTGATATCTGAGCTGGGGTTGTTTTGTCCAGATAAGAGAGCTCCAGGGAGACCTCACCATGGCCTTCCAGTACTTGGAAGTGGCTTATAAAAAAGGAGAGTGACTTTATAGATGGGCAGATAGTGATAGGACAAGGGGAAATGGATTTAAACTAAAAAAAGGAGAGATAGATTAGATATGAGGAAAAAATATTTCTCTGTGAGGGAGGTGAGGTCCTGGCACAGGTTGCCCAGAGCAGCTGTGGCTGCCCCTGGATCCCTGGAAGTGTCCAAGGCCAGGTTGGATGGGGCTTGGAGCAACCTGGGATAGTGGAAGGTGTCCCTGCCCATGGCAGGGGGGTGGAACAAGATGATTTTTAAGGTTCCTTCTAACCCAGAATATTCTGTGATTGTGATTTCAGTGGGAGAATTGGAGCCCAGGGTGCAGCCCCTGCTTTCCACAGGATAACTGAGAATCCTGGGATCTGAGAGTGCCTGAGAGCAGGGCTGGCAGATTGGCTTCCTCAGGCTCTGGTCAGGCAGTGTTTGCACAGATGATGGGACATGGCTGTGTTTCATTCTCTGCAGTGAAATGTATTTATTGTGCAGGCTCACATGAGGACAAGGCTGATTCCTTAGTGAGACTCTGGGAAGCAGTCAGCATTTCTGTGACCTGTTCTTCCATGGCTAAGGGAGAACAAGCTTCAGCAAGCACTCACCAAACATTGCCTAGTTAGTGGCATGTAATTAACTCCTAGAGAAGAATAAATTAAGTAAATTACATTAGACATGTCTGTCAGTCTACACACAGGCACAATGTGAAATACACTGTTTCAATTTAATGAATTTAGTCAAAAGCAAGTCTTAGACCAGTTAAAGAACTCTGCTTTTTTTATGCTGTCTGACAGCCCAGTAAGTACAAACGCAAATCCTGCTCTTCTTTCCCTTCCCACTTGGAATCACCATATGGAAAAGAGACGTGGCTCCCACCCCGCTCCAGAGTGATGGAAATGAGCTGTTATGAAATGGGGAAAAGGAGCTGGATCCTGACAATTTCTGAATGAGCAGCTGGAGAATTGACGTAATTGCAGAGCCGAGAGAAAGGAGGAGTCAGCTCAGAAAAGGAGTGAAAACAAGAATGTGTTTAGGAAAGCTGAGCTCTCCTTCCTTTCCTTTTTGGCCAGGTGATTTTTTTGCCACTGCCAGGTACAGCTTCCTTCAAGGCAAATAACTCATTTACGGCCAGAAAGACCAGTTAAAATCATTGACTTCCAGCAGTGTGCAGCCATTTTATAAAATAATCCCTAGCTCTGCAGTGTGGCAGGTAATCTAATAAACAGAACCTGGAAGTTTCATCACATGGAAATATGAATATAAATATGAAAAAGATATTTTGTCTGCAGATGGGCTACGTGAAAGAAGCAGAGATAGGGATGAAATTGGTTCAGAGACCTGCTTAATATAATCTCTCTTTCCTGTTGTCTCCAAGGACCTGGGGAATCAACATATCCTGCTCCTAATGCTTTGTGTTGTGCCTGTGTTGTTCAAACAGCCTGGTTTTCCTGGTGTTCAGGTGATGGAAACAAGGATGTCCCCTAGGAGACCATGGCCACTTCTGTGTCTGGAGACATTCTCCCATAATCTTTGAATATCTGCTCTAAAAAATTACTTTCCTTTAGATTATGATGATTTGAAGGGACAAAACAATCCCTTCTCCTCTGCACTGGTTGTTGGTTCAGCTGCTGGAAAGAGCAGAGGGAGAAGATGTGGAAGATCCCATCCAGGCACCAGGAGAGGGGATCTGGCACCAGGTGTCCCTGTGGCAGGGGGATGGCAGGGGACTCTCCTCAGCCCCCTCCTGGTGCTGGATCACTGGCCAGGACTGGGAGCTCCATTCAGTTCTCTGAGCCAGGGGCATCCAAGGATTTGTGCCCATCTTGGTACCCACTGCTAGTGCAGGATGAGTCAACACATAAATCATGGAATCCCAGAATAGTTTGGGTTGGAAGGGACCTTAAAGTTCATCCAGTCCCACCCCTGCCATGGGCAGGGACACCTTCCCTCCTTCCACTCCAAGCCCTGTCCAGCCTGGCTTTGGGCACTTCCAGGGATCCAGGGGCAGCCACAGCTTCTCTGGGCACCCTGTGCCAGGGCCTGCCCACCCTCCCAGGGAACAATTCCTTCCTAAAATTTAGTTAAATATCTCCTCTTTTAGTTTGAAGCCATTCCCTGTGTCCTGTCCTTCCATCCCTTGTCCCCAGTCCCTCTCCAGCTCTCCTGGAGCCCCTTTAGGCCCTGCAAGAGGCTCTGAGCTCTCCCTGGAGCTTCTCTTCTCCAGGGGAGCACCCCCAGCTCTCCCAGCCTGGCTCCAGAGCAGAGGGGCTCCAGCCAAAGTGCTGCTCCCACTTCCCTCTGTCTCTGTGCCTGGAGGTGGCATTTGTCTGGTCTGGGAAGCTTGCACCCTGATGGCTGAGTTAGAGACAGAAATATTTGAGTTTAGTTTGATTTACCAATTCCTGCCCCCACTATGAGTCACATCCTATCCAAGGATCTCTCTACTGTCCTTTCTGTACAGCTGGAAGAAGAAAATAGAAATAGGACTTGGCTTAGGTGAGCAGGGCTTTGGGAAACACCACAAGAGAGGAGGCATTTCCTGTCCTTTATATGGCCCTTGCACCTTGGCAGTGCTTAAAAAGAGCACATGAGCCTGTGGCCCTGTGGCACCTGGCTGTCCTTACCTGTTGGGAATGCCTCAGTGCTGGAAAAGGTGTTTGGTGTGTGCCTGCTCTCAGACACCTTCATTTGGCAATGTGTGCCTGGATCCTGACTCCATGGATTTGAAATGAGGATTTTTTTTTTCTTCCTGGAGGCCCCTAAGCAGTGACATGGTGCTCGAAGGGATTTTAATGCTTCAGCCTGGTGGAGAATCTGCTTTTCACACCATTTGGGACTTTTGTTTAGCTAAAAAACCTCCAAGCGATGGAAAGAAAAGATCTTTGTCTTTCAGCTGTGAGCAAAGAAACCTCATAGTATATGTCCAAGAGCCACCAGAAATCCCCTGGCAACCAGGCTTAATGATCCTGGTACTTCCTTGCAGGATCTTAGGAAATCACAAAAGTGCTGCTGTTAGTTAAAATATGGAGTTACTGCTGGAGGCTTCTTTATAGAGAGGCCCAGAATGGGCAAATCCTATTCCTCTTGATATTTATAACTTCTCTTTTAGCATGTGCACACACAGTCCTTGTGCTTTGAAACAGCTCAAAACTGGGTCCCCAAGGTCAGGGGCTGAAACAGAGACTGGGGAGGTTGAGCTTGAGGCAAAACTTGGGAAAGTTACAGCCCGAGCCAGCAAACTGGGAAGTTTTTGTTGGAACGTGGGGGAACTTTCCATCTCACGCTCCTCTTCCTGCTGGCAAGGAGGTTTCACGTGGCTCTAGGTGAGCTGACTGGCACATTAATCACCTTCAGCATCTCTTCCCTGTGCTGGAAAGTTTGAAAAGACCAGGAAAGGAAAATTACTGGAGCTGGCCTGCTCTTTGCAAATCCCAGGGCTGCAGGTCTTAAAATGCATCCAGGTCCAGTGAGACCCTCCTGTGTGATCCCTGCACAGCCTGGGCAGCAGCTCCACAGGGAACTTGGCCATTTCCAAGTGGGAAAGTGGGAGTGCTTGTGCTTTGTGTGTGCTTTCCACTTGGGAGCAGCAAAGTGGCTTTTATCAGGATGGGCTTGTGTCTGCATGGCCTGATTCCTGCTGGGAGTGTCCTGGGGGATGCTGGTGGCAGGAACAGTGGATTGCACTTGGAGCATCAGCTCAGGCTGCAGATGGAGCAGGAATGTGTTGCTACAGGAGCAGCAGTGGCACAGGATTCACAAAGGCAGCATCCTTTGATGGAGATGTGAGATCCTTGGACGCTTCAGCTGGAGAGCTGCTTCTATTTTTGAGTCAGCTTTCAAGAGGGACCTGGTGGGGAGTGTCCAGAGGAGAGCAGATCCCTGCATAATGTGGTAGAAGAGATGATGAGAAGGCTTGGATGTTGCTTTTCCAGCTGAGAAAGGGCGAAGGGAGGCGTTATGGCAGGCACTGTTTATCCAGGAAGTTGCAGGGATCTGTTTTCCATGTAGGATAAAACTTAAGGGATGTGTTTTGCCAAGGGAGATTCCAGCAGGGAATGCTCTGCCTGTGTGGAGCACGGGGTCAGATGACCCCAGAGAAGCATGGAGTTTCCATTGGGATGTCTGAAGCCAGCTGCAGCAGATCTGCTCTGGATGATGATGTTTTGGGATGGAAATTTGAGTTTTTGGATCTCTTCCCACCCTGTCCAGCCCCGCTGTGGCTGACTCCTCACTGTGCAGAGGAAGGCACCAAACCCCTCTCGTTTTCCCTGTTCTCACAGGTAGTTTTGCAGACAAGACTTACGAGTGGAGCTCTGAGGAGGAGGAATCTGTGAGGAAGGCAGGGCCAGTGCAGGTCCTCATTGTCAAAGATGACCACTCCTTTGAGCTGGACGAAGCCGCCCTGAACCGCATCCTCCTCTCCGAGGCTGTCAGAGACAAGGAGGTTGTGGCTGTGTCTGTGGCTGGAGCTTTTAGGAAAGGAAAATCCTTCCTGATGGACTTCATGCTACGGTACATGTACAATAAGGTAAGGCTGCAGCTCAGGGGGCCCTTCCCAGGGCCTGCTGTTCCTCCTCGTTCCTGTGTGCTGCTCAGGGATGAGCTGGGCAGGACTTGGTGCTTTAGGAATGCTCAAGGCTCTCGTGAGTGAGGGCTTCACAAAAAAAAGCAGAGCAGATCTGTCCCCAGGCAGAAGTTTTTCATGGATTCTTTGGAGCAGGAATGTTCACATCTGCTGCCCTGAATCACAGAATCGTTTAGGCTGGAAAATTCCTCTAAGATCATTGAATCCAGCTGCTAACCCAGCATCACCTTATTCACCATTAAACCATATCCTCAGGTGTCATATCCATGTCTTTTGAACACTTCCATGGATGGAGACTACACCACTGCCCAGGGCAGCCTGTTCCAATGTGTGACCACTCTTCCAGGGAAAAATTTTTCCTAATATCCAACCCAAACCTTCCCTGGTGTAACTTCGGATTGTTTCCTCTTTTCCTGCTGCTTTTTCCCTGGGAGCAGAGCCTGATTGCCACTTGGCTGTGCCCGCCTGTCAGGGAGTTGTGCAGAGCCACGAGGTCCCCCCTGAGCCTCCTCTTCTCCAGACTGAGCCCCTTTCCCAGCTCCCTCAGCCTCTCCTGGTGCTCCAGCCCCTTCCCCAGCTCCGTTCCCCTCTCTGGACACACTCCAGCCCCTCCACGTCTTTGTTGTGAGGAGCCCAAAACTGACCCCAGGATTTGAGGTGCCAGCACAGTAAAAGGACAAAAAAATCCTCCCTTATGGGGTTCTTAACCTCTTACCCTTTCTGACACCTCCAGCAACTCCTTCTGTTCCTCCCTGCAGGAGGCAGTGGACTGGCTTGGGGATTACAACGAGCCCCTGACAGGTTTCTCCTGGAGGGGCGGCTCCGAGCGGGAGACGACCGGGATTCAGATCTGGAGCGAGGTTTTCCTGGTGGACAAGCCCGATGGCACCAAGGTGAGTGTGTGTGTCTGCTACTGTCAGCTCATTTTCCTCCTCCAGCTTTTGAGGCTCCCCTGCCCTGTCTTAGGTGGCTGTGCAAGTTTAGGGAAGGTTTTCCATGCCATGTCTCTATTTTAGTATGGATGGGTTTGACAAAGTGAGGTGATGTGATGTCCATGTGTCCCTGGTATGTTCTCTAAGTGTCCCTCAACTCTGGGCATCCCAGAGTTTATTTCTGTACTGTTCCCAGAAATCTTGATTCTCATGTTCTTGCAAACTGCTTCTCTTTCCTAGAGCAGAAGTTGTAAAGTGGAGTCTCTTCATTCAGAGTTGTCACAGTGGATTTGGAGACTCCTGCAAATTCAGCTGATAGCCAGGAATATTTGTATTTATCTGCACTTCAACGCAGAGCCTGGCACCCAAGTGACACTGAGGCATCCAGGATGTGGTTCCTAACTCTGGCTGAGTGTGTTTGGGTTCAGGAGGTGCAATTTGTGTTTGGTTTCTGGTGCAGACTCAGGCAGAGCTTCCTCTGCACTGACAGCAGGTGTCTGAGGAGCAGAGCAGTTCCCTCACTGCCTTGCAGAGCATTAATTTTGCTGCCTGCTGGAGTCACCCTGCTGCCAGGAGTGGCTGGGGATGAGCTTTTCCTCTGTCCCCCACCAGAGAAGAGGCTGAGGCAGAAGCAGTGAGAGCCCAGCACAGTAACTGAGGCACATGAGGGTGGCCTTGCCTGGGTGCTGGGGTGCTGACAGGAGCTTTGTGCCCCGCAGGTCGCCGTGCTGCTGATGGACACACAGGGCACCTTTGACAGCCAGTCCACCCTCAGGGACTCAGCCACTGTGTTTGCCCTCAGCACCATGATCAGCTCTATCCAGGTAAGAAACCTGTGGGCTGGAGGAGTTCAGTCCCCAGGAACCACAGAGCCTGTCAGGGCTTCCCTTCCTACCTCTTGTGCCAGCACCACCTGGGACCTTGCCCGTGTCCCCACGGGGATGTTGTAGGCTTTTGCCACACCAACCACGTGTTAGCCCCAAGGACAGGCTGTTCTGAGTGATCTGAAGTTGGTTTTTTATTTAAATGCAGGTTTATAACTTGTCCCAGAATGTGCAGGAGGATGATCTGCAGCACTTGCAGGTAAGAGAAGCTAATTGTGGCTATTTACACAAGGGCCTGGAGTGACAGAACCACAGGGAATGGCTTCCACTCCTGAGGGCAGGGTTAGATGGAATATTGGGAAGGAATTTCGGCCCTGGCATAGGTTCCCCAAAGAGGCTGTGGCAGCCTCATCCCTGAAAGTGTCCAAGGCCAGCTTGGATGAGAGTTGAGGCAACCTGGGATAGTGGAAGGTGTCCCTGGCCATGGCAGGGGGTGGAGCTGGATGGGATTTCAGGTCCCTCCCAACCCAAACCATCCTGGGATTTTATTCTGTGGTTGTGAATTATCAGCCTGGATGTTGCCATCTGGTGCTGGCTCAGTAGAGGTGACCCTCTAAGGGTGATTCCAGCCCTGACTGTTGGAGACAAGCAGCTAATGGGATTTTTGTGACACAGGTGTCCTGCCCATTTCCTGGAATTACCTCCTGCTTTCTCTTCTCTTCAGCTGATTGATTGATTGATTGATTAATTGGGTAGGTTTTTCCAGGAGCTTAAGGAAAGAAAAGCAAAAGTCCAGCTGAAAAAATCAGCATTTTAAGACTTCTGAATTATCTCAGTCCATAAATATTATTAACAATAACACTTCTTTAACACTGAATTTATTCAGTGTAGATCTGATCTTTCAGATCAGTTTGGATTTTAAGCCATGACTGTTTAACAAGTTGACCCATTTTTAGGCATCTGTGAAACACATTATTGTACCTTCAGTTAGAAATTAAAGTGCAGAGAGACTGGAGAGTCTTCAAATCTTGCTGCTAGGCTGACTTTAGAGTCTTTGGACAGCAGGGGTTTGCAGGGAAAGTACTTATTCCTGAATTCATTTCCACTCCTGTCTGGAGTGTTTAGAGGGAGCAGGGCTCCAGCAGCCCCCTGGAGCACGAGAAATTTCTGGTTGGTGTGAAACCAGCAGCAAGCAGCTGATCTGAGCCATTTTCCACAGATTTGGCAGCCAAAAGCTCCAGGCTGGGATCTCTCACATGAGAGCTCAGCAGGGTGATGGTTCCATAAGAGCTCCCTGTGCCTCTGGGATGTGAGCTGGGAGCCCAGAGCCACTTTGTGTCCAGCTCTGCACGTGGTGCTGCTAATCCCCTTGTCACAGCTGGGTTTAGGGACAGCAAAGAGACGTGACACAGACTCCATGATTCAGAAGGAATAAAAGCATTTGTTAATAGAAAATCACCTCTTACAGAAAGGATGGTGAACCTAAGACCTGATTGGTCTTTAGGAGACTTCTCTTGGACTATTGGCCAAGAAGGGAACAACTCCTGCTTGTAAACATCCCACACAACACCAGGTGCAAGGGATAAGATAATAATTGTTTTAATTCTTTTCTCTAAGTTTCCCAGGCCAAGCCTGGGAGAAGCTATGTCTCTCAGAGTGAGAATATCGACAATCACCCCTCATAAATGTCCCTTCCTGCTCCAGAGAATCATAGAATTCCCTCCAGGGACCCACAGGGATCATGGAATCCAGCTCCTGTCCCTGCACAGACCCCCCAACAATCCCACCCTGTCCGTCCCTGGCTGTGCTGTCCAAAGGCTCCTGGAGCTCTGGCAGCCTTGGGAATGTCACCGTTCCCTGGGGAGCCTGGGCAGTGCCAGCACCCTCTGGGGGAGGAACCTTTCCTGAAATCCATCCTGACCCTGCCCTGGCTCAGCTCCAGCCGTTCCCTGGGTCCTGTCCCTGTCCCAGGGAGCAGAGCTCAGTGCTGGTGCCCCTGTGTCCCACAGTGCCTGCAGTGACAAACTCACTGTCCTGTCCTTTCCTTCTCCTTCCAGCTTTTCACCGAGTATGGCCGGCTGGCCATGGAGGAGACATTCCAGAAGCCTTTCCAGGTGAGTCCGAGGATCCTGGCCAGCTCGTTTGTCCCGTTGGCTTCACCACGAGGTGTCACTGCAGTTTGCAGCATGGGAGGAGATGGGACTGCTCCAAGGAAGGGCTTTGTGCTTCCTTGCTTCCAAATACATCCAACATCCCTCTTTCTTTCCTCTCTCAACCCTTGCCTTCCCAAGAGCTCTGCCCTGTCCTGCCAGGCTTGGAAAGCAGCTGGTTTTGCAGCAGGTTTGTCACTGTCTGTAGTCAGGAACTCTGCCCAACCTTTGTTCTGAGAGGTTTGAACTCACCTGCCCTGGGAATCCCTGCTCCTGGCAAAATGAAAGGATAAGGATTAGCAGAGCTGTGGGAAAACTCGGTGTAAGAGGGGTTTGAACTTCAAATAAGGGACATCTGTTCTTCCTTCTGCTCCCCAACCTGTGAAAAGCTGGTGTTAAAAAAAAGGAGAGCATTGGGCTTTCACAGTAGGTGAGGTTGGTTCCTGTTTTTAAAGACACAGGAGTGTTTTGATTAGGTTGGATGTGGGTTTGTGAACTTCCTAAAGTAAAAACCAGCGGAGAGCAAAGCATGCTGTAAAAATCCAAAGAGTAATTGGGAATGAGTTACAGCTATTTTACATTTGCTTTCCCACATAAAAAGAGAATTGTTGTCCAGGAAGGACTAAGGGGTTTATAAGGTGTCAAGAAGTGGAAATAAAATTAAAAGGTTAAAAAATACAACAAATGGACAAATTGAGATTTTTAAGGTGTATTGGATTCTGCCGTGGGCTGGTGACTGATAAATAATAAAACTACAAATATATCTAGTAAAATAATACATATAATATAAAATAATATACAGTAAAATAATATATATTATATATATAATATATATACATACTATACCTGCATCTGCTTCTCATTAAAAATATATGACAGGCAAGAGCTTGAAGAACATTGTAACATGGTACAGCAAAAAGCCAGACATTAAATAAATATTCCTGCTCCTTATTTTAAAACTGTGGGGATAATGTGGCCAAATATTCCAGTGAAACTGAGATACTTCCTACTCCATCAGTGAAAAGGAGGCTGTGAGGGGAAACTTAAACATGCTTAAATCATTAGGGCTGGATAATAGGCTCTGATTTTCCCAAACACTGTAATTGCTATCGAGTCACAGTTTGTGGATGGTGAGTCTTGTCAAACAATCCCATTATCAGTTTTTGAAAGACCATGAGTTGGGCTGATAAAGGTAACTCTCACCATGATCCATTGCCTTCTGCCAGCCTTATCTCTCCAGGATGCTGATTAAAAGCAAATTAAGTCAGCATTGTCTGGTTTAATCCAGTATTAATGGATTAAAAACTCATTAACTGATAGATGCCAGAGCACACTGAACTAATTGTAACTAATTGTAGGGAATCATCATCCTTCAGAAGTGTTTCCTTGGGATCCCCCCAGGCTCTCTCTTATTCAATGTCATCTTCATTAATGATCAGGGGAAAATTATCAGATGGTGCTGGGAGCCCTTGTGGGTGTGACAAATGTGGCAGAAGGGTCAGTGGTGCTGTGGCCAGGTGAGGAATGATTTCCTGTGTGCATCCAGCGTGGGCTGCCTCCTGCAGAACACCTTTTAAATGTGATGGTGTTGATGAGAAAGCAAGAAAAGTGAGGGTGGGAAGGTCCTGGCAGAGTTTTCCCAGAGAAGCTGTGGCTGCCCCTGGATCCCTGGAAGGGTCCAAGGCCAGGCTGGGCAGGGCTTGGAGCAGCCTGGGACAGTGGAAGTGTCCCTGCCCATGGTAGGGGTGGCACTGAATGAGCTTTAAGGTCCCTCCCAACCCAAACCATCCTGGGATTCTCCAAGTCTGACGGTGAATAAACTGCAGTGGCATTGATCCTGCTGGAAGGGAAGGGAATTGAGACTTGGCAGTGGAAAATTCACATTTCCCTTTGTCTCCTTCCTCTCCTTGCACTGGGGAGCTCTCACCAGAGGCTGGCCCTGAACGTGGGGCCTTCACAAAGGCAGTGGTGAGCACAGCCTGTCTGGAACAATATTACTTCAGAAAAAAAATGTCATAATTCCAAATTCAAGGCGTGCATAATGTGTTTGTGGAAAAGTCCTAAACACGGACATGTCTCTTCAGCATCTCATGGGGTTTGAGAACAGCATGTCCTGAACCAGCTCACTGGGTGCAGTCGCTGTGGCTTCTCCTGCAATGCAAAAAGGCCAACTCACTGTTCTCTCCTTTTTTTTTTCTTTTTTTTTTTTTACTTTTTCTGATGTTTTATGGAAGAGAAATAGCAGGAATATTTCCCCTCCCTCCATCAGATTTTTGTTCTAAACAGAGATAAATTTTAGGGAAATTCCAATGAAATGGGTTCCACTTGCTGACCTGCTTATCCATGTGCATGAGAGGAACCCTGGCACCTCTGCCAGGCCTTCCTGGGCTCTGGCATTCAGGACTTCCCCCTCCAAACCCTTTATTTCCTACATGGAATGTTGGTCCCTTGCAGAGATGAGGCAGTGGAGACCTGATATTTTTCTGCAAACTTTTTTTTCTAATGATTCAAAGTTGACCCTTCTGGTATTTATTTATTTATTGCCCAGGAACTTTGAATGCCTCAATAAAGATTACAAAAGCCAATGATTTCTTATTCACCCTCATTCCTCTGCATCTGCTTCTCATTAAAAGTCTGTCTGGAAGGCTGCCCAGTGAAAAAGGCTGAAAAAATGAGCCTGTAGAATTCCCATAGGACAGAACTAAATGTGGCTGGAATTAGGGAGCTTGCTGCCTTTTGTCCTGGTTAGCAACAATCCCTTTTCTTGGGCAGTCTGGATGATTGATGTTGTTCTCCCAGCCAGGGACTCAAACTGGTGCAGCACTTTGGGGGGTGCTCCCCCTTTTCCATGTGGGACAGTGGGGTGGTCTCAGCCCTGCACACAGGGACCTCTTATTTCCACCAGGAAAGGTGGGAGGTGCTGCTGGAGCTGGGAAAAGACTCAAGGCCAGGTTTTGGTGTGGTGTCAAATAAGGCTGAGGGTGCAGAGGGTGCTCAGCCCCCACTGTGGGCTCTGAGCAGCAGGTCACTGACCCCACTGTGACCCCCCTGTTGTGTGTTTTCCAGTCCCTTATATTCCTTGTTCGTGACTGGAGCTTCCCTTATGAATTTTCCTATGGATCTGATGGTGGTGCAAGATTTCTGGAGAAGAGGCTGAAGGTATGTTTTGCCTGCTCTTGGTTCTGGAGCAGCCTAGGACAGTGGAAGTGTCCCTGCCCATGGCAGGGATGATCTTTAAGGTCCTTTTCAACCCAGCCCTCTCTGTGATTCCATGATTTTCCTGTTCCGCTGAGTGAACTGGATGTCGGGTGGGAGCTGCAGTGCTGGTTATGGTCACACTCAGTGCCTTGAAATCACAGAGGAGGCATTTGGGGAGGGGAATTTCCTTGCCATGTTCAGACTTCTGGCCAAGCCCAGCTCCCTGGGACAGGAATGGGAGTCAGCAGATTCCCAAGAGACTGGGAATGATGCTTTGGTAATTAGGGAGTTGTACAATAAAAGTGATGGGCAAGGGCTGCTTGGGATCAGTCAGGAAATGCATGGGTGATCTGGTAGTGGAGAGACCTAATTAAATGTGAGACAACAAGGCCCTAGTGGGAAATCCCAAATGTTTTTGTATTCCAGTCATCCATGGATATGTGCATTTTCCAAATGATAATAACATGCTCCAGGGCATGTGGTCAGAGATACTCCGGTTCCTTCTCTTTGTCCTCATGCCTATGGAATCTTCTGTGTTCCCTTCCCCCACTGTAAGCAGCCACAGTGTGGAGTATCCTGTGCTCCTGCCAGCTTTATCCCAATATTCCTGTCAGAAGGAAACCCTCTGACCCCAAACTGTGGGAAGTGGATGGGCAGCACCGAGCTCTTCTCTCTGGTGACCACTGACAGAACCTGAGGGAACAGCTGGAGCTGGGCCAGGGAGGGTCAGGCTGGATCTCAGGAAAGGTTCCGCCCCCAGAGGATGCTGGCACTGCCCAGGCTCCCCAGGGAATGGTGACATTCCTGAGGCTGCCAGAGCTCCAGGAGCCTTTGGACAGCGCTGCCAGGGACGGACAGGGTGGGGTTGTTGGGGGGTCTGTGCAGGGACAGGAGCTGGACTCTGATCCTTGTGGGCACTTCCAGCTCGGGATATTCTATGCTTGATTGTCTCCACAGGTGTCAGGCAATCAGCACGAAGAGCTGCAGAATGTCAGGAAGCACATCCATTCCTGCTTCACCAAGATCTCCTGCTTCCTCTTACCTCACCCCGGCCTCAAAGTCGCCACCAACCCCAATTTCGATGGAAAACTGAAAGGTACAAAGGCAAAGCTCTGCTTTCTACCCTCATTCCTTAGAAGCCCTGGCAGACTGTCCTGCTTGTTCCTGAAACCCCCAGAAGTATTTTCCGTGGGAAAACTTCTGGGAGAGGAGTTGGATCCTCCTCCCAGTGCTGTTCATACCCCCATGTGCTTCTTCCCAGTGCAGCAGACAGACGTGGAGGGAGAAAAGGTGTGGGAGGCTGACAAGGCCTGAGAGCTGCTGGAAATACCCAGTGATAGGAAAACTGGGAAGGGCAGGGATGAGACTGGATGTTTATGGACATGGTGATACGCCTGCAGTAAATTCCTGTGCCTCACCTGCACAGGCAGAGCCTAGTTGCTGCAAGGCTGGTGCTTGTGGTGGATGGAAGGCTGGTTCCACAAGCTCTCAGGATGTTATTTCACTTTGAAAAGCTTTCCAGGGAATATTTAATCTGCCTGACTTATCTGATCAGTGGTTTCCCTACAGGGCAGGCTTGGTTCAGCAGGTTAAAAAAAAGGGAGAAGGAGAAAAGAGCTGTGGTGAGATTCTCCACCCCAAAAGGAGCCACGTGCTGGGGATATTTTTAGGTGTTTGTTGTGAACTCCTCACCAGCGTGGCTGGTTCCAGGCTGCTGCAATCTTAGCAATAAAGTGGACCATTAGCTACTTAAAATAAATTAGCAGGATGTGAGTTTGTGAGTAAATCACAAGATGTGAGTTTTTCCCTGGTTTTGTCTGGCTCAGACTTGCTCTCCTGGCAAACTCTGTGCTTTGCAGGAGGGACAGCGAGGCAGCAGGAGGGAGATGTGCTGCTGGAAACTGAGCTGATCCCTGGAGCTCCCCCTTAACCTCAGGTGCTGAGGAGGGTGGAACAAGTGCTGTGTGCAGACAGGAGCTGTCAGCAACTTCTTGACACAATTTTCAGAATTTTTTTGTTGCCTCAGAGCTGTGGCAGCTCAGCTTTTTGTGCTCTGATGGAAGAAGTGTGGGAGATCTTCCCTGCTCTCCCTACCTTCCAAATTCCTGGCTGTTGCATTGGTTTTTTTCTGCCTTCAGTCTTACACAGTTTAATTTAATGGAAACACCAGAAATCCCACTCTGTGCATCCCTGAGAGCTTTGTCCAAATCCTCCTGGAGCTCTGGGCAGCCTTAGGGCTGTGACCATTCCCTGTGGAGCCTGTTCCTTCTACCCTCTGGGGGAAGAACCTGCCATGCCAGGGGATTGGAACGTGATGGTCTGTAATGTCCCTTCCAACCCAAACTATTCTGGCACTCTGTGATGCCTCTTTTTTTCTTTTTTTTTTTCCAGAAATAGATGATGAATTCATCAAGAACTTGAAGATTTTGATTCCTTGGCTCCTTAGTCCTGAGAACCTGGACATTAAGGAGATCAATGGAAACCATATCACCTGTCGAGGCCTTGTGGAGTATTTTAAGGTATTTATTTAAGAGAAAGTGGATTTATTCCTCTGTGGAATTTTCCTGTAGCTAAAGGGGAAAAGCAGCAGCAGGCAGGGCAGCACTGACAATCCTGAGTCACTGCAGCAGAGGGCAAACACCTCATGGTCATGTACTTGACCACACAGCAAGCCCAAAAAGAGGGAGGAGCTGTTTTCCTTTCCTGGAGAATTGAGGGCTAGAGGGGATAAGCTGAGGGCTGTATTCCAATTGCCTTTGGAAAAAGCTTATTTTTGTTGTCATGGCTACTGGGACATTTCCATGCAAGACATTGGTGAGTAATTCTCACCACCTACTCTCCAGGGCTACCTTGGCTCCTTCTCCTTCAGGGAAAGGACACAGGTAGGTGCAGATCCTCTGGGAGGGATACTGGGATGAGTGGAGGAGGGAGAGCCCCCAGTGACTGACCCAGGCCACCCAAGGAGTGGCATTTTCTGACCAAAGCCATCTTGTGCTCCTCTTCTCTGCTTCTAAATCCTGTCTGGAGCTGGGTGGGGGTGGTTGGTGTTGCTCCTGTGTGCTGCATTCCACATGATTCCCTTTTCCCTGCTCTTTTCCAGGCATACATAAAGATCTACCAAGGGGAGGAGCTGCCACACCCCAAGTCGATGCTGCAGGTATGTGTGAGTGGGAGCTGTGGGAATTCCTGCACTGGAATTGCCATTAATTCCCAGGAATTGGCAGAGGTGTCCAGCACAGTGGGACTGCTGTGACTTCATTCCAAATGCCTGAGTGTAACCACCCAAGGAGCAGCACTTTGGGAAGGGTTTGGCATCACGAGCCTGAGGTGGCTGAGGAATCCCACCTGGGATGGACTGTGGGGAATTGCTGGCTGCACACAGCTCAGCTGGAATGATTCCCTGCAGGTGAATGGCATCCTTGGGGCCACACAGGGAGGTGACATGTGGGAAGTGGCTGCTGGAGCCAGCCAGCCTTGCTGGGGGTTGCAGCTGGAGCTGTTTACTTGTGGCTGAGCCTTTTATCTCTTCCCTTGCTGGTTCCCACAGCTGAAGCCAAAGTTTTCGTAGCTCTGGCTTGGAGGGGAGGAATCCTCTCTTCATGCAGGCTGTTGGATGTGTCAATATGGTCTGAGCTTATTTGGGATTGGTTGGAGGCTGGGAGAGCCCCTTGGCTAATTCTGGGTGCCACACTCACGTCCTGGCTGTGTCCACGTGTGGCCCTGCACTTGGACAACTTAACCCTGTCCTTCTGCACCTAAATTTTGTGCCTCTTTTGCCCTTGCAGGCCACAGCAGAAGCCAACAATTTAGCAGCAGTTGCCACTGCCAAAGACACCTACAGCAAGAGGATGGAAGAGGTGGGTGGTGCTGAGTGTGTCCCTTCCTGCCCCTTCCTGTCCCTTCTTGTCTTCTGGCTCTCCTGCTGTAGATTCATGGAATCCCAGAAGGGTTTGGGTTGGAAGGGACCTTAAATCCCATCCAGTCCCACCCCTGCCATGGGCAGGGACACCTTCCACCATCCCAGGCTGCTCTGAGCCCCAGGGTCCAGCCTGGCCTTGGACACTTCCAGGGATCCAGGGACAGCCACAGCTTCTCTGGGCACCCTGTGCCAGGGCCTGCCCACCCTCAGAGCCAGGAATTCCTTCCCAAACCTAACCCCTAATCCCTAACCCTAATTTCAGATTTCCCTGTGTTAGGAGTGATATTTCAGGAGTGATTTCCCTGTGTCAGGAGTGATTTCCATGTATAAGCAGTGAGATTTCAGGAGTGATTTCCCTGTGTCAGGAGTGATTTCCATGTATAAGCAGTGAGATTTCAGGAGTGATTTCCCTGTGTCAGGAGTGATTTCCATGTATAAGCAGTGAGATTTCAGGAGTGATTTCCCTGTGTCAGCAGTGCCATTCCAGGGATGATTCCCCTGTGCCAGGAACAGTTTCCCTGTGCCAGCAGTGCCATTTCAGGAATGATTCCCCTGTGCCAGGAACAGTTTCCCTGTGCCAGCAGTGCCATTCCAGGGATGGTTCCCCTGTGCCAGGAGCAGTTTCCATGGGCCTGCAGTGCCATTCCAGGGATGATTTCCCTGTGCAAGGAGCGATTCCCCCATGCCAGGAGCAGTTTCCCTGTGCCTGCAGCGCCATTCCAGGGACGGTTCCCCTGTACCAGGAGCAGTTTCCCTGTGCCTGCAGCGCCATTCCAGGGACGGTTCCCCTGTACCAGGAGCAGTTTCCCTGTGCCATCAGTGCCACTCCAGCAGTGCTCCCCGTGCTCCCACACAGGTCTGTGGAGGGGACAAGCCCTTCCTGGCTCCCAGCGACCTGCAGGCCAAGCACGCGGAGCTGCGGGCCGAGGCCGTGCGGCTTTTCCGCGCCGTCAAGAAGATGGGGGGGGAGGAGTTCAGCCGGCGCTACCTGCAGCAGCTGGAGGCCGAGGTGGACGAGCTCTACATCCAGTACATCAAACACAACGACAGCAAGAACATCTTCCACGCCGCCCGCACCCCGGCCACGCTCTTCGTCGTCATCTTCATCACCTACGTCCTGGCCGGCGTCACCGGCTTCGTCGGCTTGGACATCATAGCCAGCCTGTGCAACATGATTCTGGGCTTGACACTTATCACACTCTGTACCTGGGCTTATATCAGATACTCTGGGGAGTACAGAGAGCTGGGAGCTGTAATAGACCAAGTGGCTGCAGCCTTGTGGGACCAGGTAGGATAAAAAGAGTTTTTGGTTTCAAAGCAGCGCACAAAAAGAATCCTCCCTGCACCCCCACCACGGTTTTTTTTGAAGCATTGAGTTTCCTGGGGGTTTTCCTCCCCCTTTTTGAGATGGGTTTGGTTTTTAGCGTTGTTAGATCCAGCTGCTTGTGCTGTGGTCAGTGCATGGGCACCTTATCAGTTTTAACTGGAGTTTTAATCCGTTCCTTAGACCTTGCAGATGGGGAGAGGAGGGGCAGAGGAATTGTTTGCAGATCACTTTGTGGGGTTTGTTGTAGGGGGAGGTCACGGGGCTGCCCTGTGGCTGCAGCACAGGCAGGGTGAGCAGGGCTGGAGCTGTGTCCCTGAGCCTCCAGTTCCTGTCCAGTGTGGAAAACAAGCTGTGTAGATCTGAGAAAACTCCCAGCAAGCTCTTTTGTTCTGCCTTTTTCTTTCCTCCTTGTCTTCCCTGTCACCAGATGTGATTTTGTGGGGATGGGCAGCTCTGCCAGGGGACCCTTGGGGAGGATCCTGGTGTGTGTGCTTGGTGTGTGCATGGCTGTGGCTGCCAGAGAGGAACAGCCATGGCTCTCCCCTGGTTCAGGGCAGGGATTTTGGCTCTTCCAGCTCTGCCAGAGGTCGAGGCCAGATCTTGGCTCTGCCTGGGTTGGCACCAGACCCTGATTTCTCATTGCAGCCCTTCCCTGTTCCCACTGCAGAAAAGGGAAAGCCCAGCCCACACAGACTCCCCCTGACCCCTGCACCCCATCCAGGGGTACAGTCCATGTGCCCAGAGAGCCAGAAGGCTGCAGTGCCCTCCTGCTCTTCCCACAGCAGAGCTGGAGCAGCTCATCCCTCAGGAGCCATCCCAGCTCTGACTTCTGGCAGGAAGGGCCCTTCTCCTTCCCTGCTTTTCCTCCACCAGCGAGGTTTTCATGGAGAGCAGGCACGTTGCCCTGTGCTGCTGCAGCTGACCATGCAGCTCTGGGGGAAGTAAAGGCACCATTTACTGATGTTCCTTCATTCCAGAGCTGGGCAGTGGTGCTGCTCAGCAGAGAAGTGTCCCAGGTGGATTCATCCTGGCTGCCCTGTCCCCAGCACCTGAGCCAGCACACAGTAAAGTCCCCTGCAGTGGCTCTTTGCCCAGGGACACTTCCCAGGAGCCTTTGGGATGTGCTGGAATGTTCAATCCCATCCCAGTGCAGGAAGCAGTGGGAGTTCAGCAAGGACAGGACACAGACAGAGGTGCTGCCCACTTGCAACATGCCCAGCTGGGGGAAAATAAAGAGGGTAAAGTGCTTGGAGCTGTTCTTGGCTTCCACAGGCCCCTGTGGCTTTCCAAGCAGAGGGAAAGTTCTCCCAGGAAGGATTTGTGGCAGAGGGGAGGTGCTGGGTTGGGTGACTCTGCCCACCACGAGCCAGCACCTCTGTCCCTTGGGAGTGGGACCAGGTGCAGGAGGGATGGACAGAGCAGGGAGAGATCCTGCAAGAGGGAACCAGTTTGGGATGATCCCCCCTGGGAACACCCCAGGGATGAGCTCCCATGGACACTGAGATCCACAGAGCTGTTTCTTTCTCTTTCTGTCTCCCCTTTGCCAATGCCTCTCCCAGGGAAGCACAAATGAGGTAAGTGGCTCTTGTTCTCCACCCCAGCTGGGCCCTGGGCTCCTGGGAAAAGCATCTTGGCCCCAAAAGCACCTTTGGGCTGGTGGAGGATGGGAATCACCAGGGCTCTGGGCAGCAGCTGCTGGCTCTAGCTGCTCCATGGGATGCAGATGCCTGGGGCAGGGTGTGGATGTGGGCACTGAGCTGCAGGAGCCAAGTGGGAGAGAGATTTGGGTGAGGAATGTCAGGACATGATGGGGATTTTCATCTTTCTCCCATCAGTTCTGTTTGGGGGGGTTTCCTGTTGTGCCAGGAGGTGAAACCCAAACCCCAGATTGTTTTGGAGCACCAACTGTGCAGGTGCAGGCAGGGACAGCTGAGGAGCCCCCATGCCTGGCCAGGCCTCTGTGTGCTGCTGGAATTGCTGTGGGTGTTGTTTTTTGGGAAAAACCACCCCATACTGGACTGAGGTGAATGCAGAGCCCAGGGGGCACAGCTCCTCCATCCCCAGCATCTCCCTGGGCAGCACAAGGAATACAATCCTGCCCTCCCAGCTTGGCAGGGCAGCTGCTCTGAGGGGAAATGGTCCTTCCAGGCCTTCCAGGAGCAGGAAAGCCTGGATGAGAGAGGGAGATTCTGCCCCACTCAGGTGACACCCCACCTGCAGAGCTGTCTCCAGCCCTGGGGTCCAGCATGAGAAGGATTTGGAGCTGCTGGAACAAGCCCAGAGGAGGCCACAGAGGTGCTGTGAGGGCTGGAGCCCCTCTGCTCTGGAGCCAGGCTGGGAGAGCTGGGGGTGCTCACCTGGAGAAGAGAAGGTTCCAGGAGAGCTGGAGAGGGACTGGGGACAAGGGATGGAGGGACAGGACACAGGGAATGGCTTCCACTGCCAGAGGGCAGGGATGGATGGGATATTGGGAGTTGGGAATTCCTGGCTGGGAGGGTGGGCAGGCCCTGGCACAGGGTGCCCAGAGAAGCTGTGGCTGCCCCTGGATCCCTGGGAGCGTCCAAGACCAGGCTGGACAGGGCTTGGAGCAACCTGGGACAGCCAAACATGTCCCTGCTCATTCCAGGGGGATTGGAACTAAATGGTTTTTAGAGGTCCCTTCCAACCCAATCCATTCTGGGATTCTGATTTGGATCACAGCCACAGCAGCTTTGTGTGCCCAGCTCCCTGAGCTCCTCCTGCCCAGCACTGCAGGATCCCAGTGGGAGCTCCTGGAATGTTCCTTGGGCAAAGCCTCACCAGGAGCTGACTAAAGCAAAAAAAGACAAATATCCTGCACATGGACATTATTGATCCCAGCTCTGGATCCAAGTGCCTCCCCAGCCTGCCCCGGGTGTGGCACAAAACATTTCCATGTTTTCCTGTGTCACCAAAGCCCTCCAGCTCCAGCTGGCAGTGCCACCTCCTGAGCCACTGAGTTCTGTGGGGAGTTCCTTTAGAAGAAATTCAAGCTGTTAAAAACCATCCCATCCCTCATCCCTCCCAGCAGCTCAGGGATACCAAGAGGCAGAAGACAGGATTTGCTGTGGATGAGGTGTTGAACAAACCCTGTCATGTAAAAACGAACACTCTGGGACTGGTTTGGCATCACAAAACCTTCTGAAATAGCACAAAATGCTGCAAGGTCACCTAGATGGGGCTTGAAGGGGAATTTTCAAGGAAGACAAGCAGAGAAGCTGCATGAAGTCTCTTCTGCCTGTCCACTGTGTTCCCAAACAATCCCCAAAGCACCACTTCTGTTCCCAAAAGCCTGTTTGGGATGCAATCAGCATCCTGTTGGACACCCAGAAAAATGCTGGGGACAATGACCTGTCCCAGCCCTCAGCCTGATGCAATTCTGGAGCTGCCTGGGGGGGTAAAGCAAAGGCTGAGGCTGCAGGAACCAAAACTGTGTGTGAAACGTGCAGGGAAAAACAACCCCAAATGCTTCACTCACAGTCCAAGTGAATGATTTATACAGCTCAAGGGGGATGAGGTGCTTGAAAAATTGGAGTTGTAGAGTCACAGAATGTCCTGAGTGGGAAGGGACCCCCAGGATCACCCAGCCCAGCCCCTGTCCCTGCCCAGCCCCCCAACAACCCCACCCTGTCCATCCCTGGCAGCGCTGGCCAAAGGCTCCTGGAGCTCTGGCAGCCTCAGGAATGTTCCCTGGGGAGCCTGGGCAGTGCCAGCACCCTCGGGGGGAGAGCCTGTCCCTGATTCCCACCTAAACCTCCCCTGGCACAGCTCCAGCTGTTCCCTCGGGTCCTAAACCCCTGAGCTGGAACCCTCTGTGTGCTGGACACTCGAGCCAACCGCGCCGGAGCACAGAACACCAGAGAGCTTGAGCTGGGATGGATGGGGATTCCCCGGGGTTTGGGATTCCCTAGGATCGGGATTCCCTGGGATCGGGATTCCCCAGGAGCAGGATTCCCGGGGTTTGGGATTCGCTGTGTTTGGGACTCCCTAGGATCGGGATTCCCTGGGATCGGGATTCCCCAGGAGCAGGATTCCAGGGGTTTGGGATTCCCTGGGATGGGGATTCCCCGGGATCGGGATCCCCGGGGTTCGGGATTCCCTGTGTTTGAGACTCCTCGGGATGGGGATTCCCTGGGATGGGAATTCCTTGGGATTTCGATTCCCTGGGATCAGGATTCCCGGGGTTGGGAAGGGGCAGGTCGGTGACCGTGTGTCTCTCCGCAGGCCTTGTACAAGCTGTACAGCGCGGCCGCCACCCACAGACACCTGTACCAGCACGCCTTCCCCGCGCCGCGGGCCGAGCCCGCCCCGGGCTCCGACGGGAAGAAGGAGTAGGAGCGGGGATGCTCCATCCCACCCCAGCGGCGCAGCCCCGGCCCGGCCCGGCCCGGCCACGGACGGCTCCTCCCGGATCGCCACCCTCAGCCCGTGGCCGTCCCCGAGCCCGCCGGGACACGGGGAGCGGTCGCGCCGGGGCAGGGCCGGCATGGATGTGTCCTGTCCCCGTGTACATACGGCACCGCCGCAGCCTAGAGCTTTGGTCTCTCATAGCCAGCGACTCCCAGCTCGTTTATGAAGCCTTATTTCCCCCTTCTTAATTAGTCACCACTGAGGAAACGATAATTTACGTGATACCGCAACTAAAATGGCCGAAGCTTGTCCAAAAGCCAATTTATTTCAGGTACTTGAAGAAGTTATAACATGTAACCACGTTTTGTTCCTTCGTTTAACTGTTTAATTACATAAACATAATTAAAGTGTATTAACTTGCTTTATCAGACACTGTAAGGGCACGTCTGCTATGGTCTGTTCAGGGTGCTGTGAGGAACCGTTTCTGTTTGTCTGCACAAAGTGTCACTTTGTAGCTGTGCTGGAGGAAGTTTCTGTATTTCTGTACATATTTATCCACGATGGTGCATAGGACGTGTGGTACAGTTCTATTCTTTTATTGTCAGGACTATTAAAGTTTGCTTTTGGTTCCTAAGAAGCTGGTTCTACAGGCAAAAGTTATTTATTACCTAGGCAAGAGCTTCTCCTCTGGGGTTTTTTACACGTTGGGTTTGATTTGGGGTTTCAGAGTTGGTGTTTTCAGGGTAATTCACCCACTAACAGACCCAGAGCTCGGTGCCACCAAGAGCTTCCATCATCTCAAGCCCACGGGGCTTTTACTGCTGCTAAGAATGGTTTATGTCATGTTCTAAAAGGCCACAAATCAGTCACACAAACCCTCCATTCATCAAACAAAATGATTTTTATTGAATTAATAGGATTTACAAGAAATGTACTTTTTTGTCTGCAGTGTTTATTGCACTGAAAAGAACCCATAAATAACGTATCAGGACAATTAATGAACCAAATGAAATTACTGGAGAGGGTAACTGGACAATCAAAAATTTTCCCCAAGTGAGGAGCTTTAAGACAAAAGCTCATTAAAAAAAAAACCAAACAAACAGTAATTGCTGTTACATCCCTGATTTTCCCCCTGGGGTGGCACAGTGGGTCAGACAATGCTGCCTTTCCACTGGAGCGGGTCAGGTTTTGGGAAATGCAGGATCAAAACCACTCTGCTTAGACATCTTGGTCTTTAGGAAGGTACAAGTGTTCCCCCTCTGAGTAATCTGTGTGAAAATGAGGAGTAAATCTGGAGTACTAATGAGCTAAAGTAAAAAATAAGGCAACTCAGGCTTCATCCAAAGGGTGAAATCAGCTCCTGGTGTGAGTGAACAGGCCCGGGGTTGGTTCTGTACATTAAAGCTGTAAACAAAGAGCTGAGCTCTCTCAGGAGAGGGATCCCAAACCCCGAGGGAAATACCCTGAATCTGGATTTGGACAACGTTTGGAAGCCAGGACACGACAGTTGCATCTATTGCCCTTAAAAAATACATAGCCAGCTTTTAATACTGCAGCTGACTGGCAGGAAAAAGAGATCAAGGATCAGGGGACCGATCAAACTGCTGGTTTCTCAGGATAACAAACTACTCCCGGCACGGAAAAAAGATCAACAACCCATTTCCACTTTTTATAAACAACACATAATACATGTAGAAAAATATTCAAGAGGATAATAACAAAGGTGCAACGTCAACAAAAATAAGCTGCCTTTTCAACAGAAGCACTTTTCCTGTCAGAGTTAGTGTGTGTGTGGCAGGAGGAGCTCAGTAGTTGCTGGCGTGCTGCTGGGCGTACCACTGCTGCCGCTGCTGCCGCTGCTCCAGCTCCGTCAGCAGCGCCTGCCTGTAGGCCTCGTACAGCTTCACAATCCTCTCCAGCTCCTTCATGAACAGCAGCTTCAGCATCCCCTGGTACGTGTCCAGGTCGGCCAGCTGGAACAGCTCCCACTTCAGGATGTGGTCGTACCTGGGGACACACAGGGGGTCTCACAGCGTGCTTTGTGGTGGTTTCAGTGAGCGTCACGGGAGTTGTGTCTGGGAATGGAGCGGATCTCCTGGCACAGCACGCAACTCCAGGAGTACAGGAGAGCTCCCTGAGTGACCAGAACAAATCAGCACAGGGAAACACGGCTGGGAATGGTCCCCTGGAGAGGAGAAGCTCCAGGGAGAGCTCAGAGCCTAAAGGGGCTCCAGGAGAGCTGGAGAGGGACTGGGGACAAGGGATGGAGGGACAGGACACAGGGAATGGCTCCCACTGCCAGAGGGCAGGGATGGATGGGATACTGGGAATTGGGAATTGTTCCCTGGGAGGGTTGAAGGTTGCTCAGAGCAGCTGTGGCTGCCCCTGGATCCCTGGCAGTGCCCAAGGCCAGGCTGGACAGGGTTTGGAGCACTCTGGGATGTGGAAGGTGTCCCTGCCCTGGCAGGGGTGGGATGGGATGGTTTTAAAGTCCCTTCCACACCAAACCACTCTGGGATTCTGAGGAAATGCATTTTGGAAGCATTGAACAGCAATTCCATTCATAACACACCTGGAACGTGTACTATAAAACATCTGTTAAAATGAGAGTAACACAGAAAAATGAATTATCTCAGCAGCTCAGGTCCCTCCCAGAAGATGGGACACTGCTGGCCCTCCCTCCCGATCAGCTGCTCCCAATCCAGCAGTAACGAGTGTCCTTGGCTGCTTCACCTCTCCAATTAACCCCCCCTGCTTAATTAGCAGCAATAATCTACAACAGATATTTAATGCAAACCCTGATGTGGTTCCCTCTTCACTGCTGTACCCTCCTTTCCTGCTTTTCCCTCCCACAATCTGATTTCCTTAGCTTGGAAAGGGGGAGCTGACTGCTCTGGTTATTGAGAAACTCCTGGAATATCAGAGTTATTTATTTGATGCAGCTGAGGCACAGGAGAAGATGGATTCACCTCAGTGGAGGCTGAGGCTGAAATATCAGTGAATTTCTGGAAATAAACTGCATTCCCCACTGAAAGGTCACATTCCAGAGGCAGCAGAGAAGCACCAGGACATGCAGGTGACTTCCAAAGATGCTCTGAGGAATTTTAAGAATTTCATTAAAACGTATCACAGCTTCTACAAACTTCCTAAAGAACAGCTTCTGTATTAAAATTATCCCTAGTCCTGACAGGGCTGCACTGCTAAAATCCTTTTTTCTCCCTCCAAAAAAAGAGAAATAACCAATTGCAGCAGTTTGAGCTGTGTATTGACAAGGAGGGTTTGAAGGTTTCCAGGTGCAGCCACCTTTGGAAGCACCTCTGGATTGCTGAGTTCACAAGGACAACCCCCTTCCCTCCTTCTCCCTTCCCACTCATCAGGAGCCTCCCTGCCCCCACAGGAAGGAATTTTTTCCTATAAACACAGATTATTTTGGTTTACGCCTACTGGACTCTCTGTCAGGCTATTTCCAACACTAATTCTTATCCTCGTGAGGAATTTATTAAAACAAAATCTAATATTCCTTATTTTTTCTGTAATTCTCCACTTCTCTCAACAAAAACAACTGGGCTTTACAGCTGAATCGATTTACTCTGCCAGGGGTAAGTAACAAATCATGACAAAACCAATTATTTCAGTGCAAAACTGTGCTGATAATTAAAAATTTGTCTCAGCCTACTTGATATAAAGAAAGCCCTGATGAATTGTTTAATTTGTCTTATGTTTGTTTCTCAAGTTTCAAGAAAATATCCAAAATAATCCACACAACACAGGCTGAACTATTTAAATTTACATTGTCTGGATGTGCCAAAGACCTAAATAAAGGAATGGATCTGCAGCCGAAACCTGGAAGTATTTCTAGAAAACAAATCCTACAGGCTACAGGAACTGAGTGTGGAGCCTCAGTGTACTGGGGGATTTTAGGGCAATTTAAATCTTTATGGGCTGCTGGCAAACCCAGCAGTCACAAGAAGCAATAAAATTCAAATTGTAGTTACTAGGAGTAGGTAATAAAAAAAGAATTTTTTTTTGTGGAAGTCACTGAACACCACAGCTTGAATTTGAAGTTACAGACTGACCTCACTGCTGTAAAACTGAGTTTCTCCATATTCTCCTTAGGAATAGCACATGATTTAATAATTGTTAAACCATATCTGGGATTTTTATTGCTTTCTATTCAGTGTTACTGTTCTGCAGAGCTGCACCCATTAGAAAATCTCATTTCTTTATGCTGACTCGAACCTTTTTTTGAGGAGACTCCACGTTCCTTTGGCAGTTTTTTTGTCAAAATGACTTTTTATTACCCTTTAGTTTTTAATTCAATTTCCTGAACAGAAATATAGAAATAGAAATATAGATGTCAGCCAATATTTGGCCTAAAGGGGCTCCAAAGGAGCTGGAAAGGGACTTTGGACAAGGGATGGAGGGAAGGACAAGGGGAATTGCTTTAAGCTGGAAAAAGGTAAATTTAGGTTGGATATTAGGAAGAAATTGTTCTCTGTGAGGGTGGGGAGGCCCTGGCACAGGGTGCCCAGAGCAGCTGTGGCTGCCCCTGGATCCCTGGAAGTGTCCAAGGCCAGGCTGGGCAGGGCTTGGAGCAGCCTGGGATGGTGGAAGGTGTCCCTGCCCATGGCAGGGATGGAACTGGATGATTTTTCAGTTCCAACCCAAACCATTTCATGATTCTATGATTTAAAACTCTTAAAGGTGAAGGAGAAGCTGTGCTGTTTAAAAAGAAATAAAAAGAGACATGAGGAAGTTCCACCCTAAAAATGTTTCACATATTTTCTGAGCACGTGGTACCGCTCTTGTAAATACTCTGAAAGCAAAACACATCCTTCACTCTCTGACAGAGCTTTCTGCCAGTTGTGTGAGCTGCAAGAAGGGATCACTTCAAGTAATGCCTGAAAGAAAGCAAATTAATGTGATGAACATTTGGTACAACTCCCTCATGCTGTCAACCTCAGCCCTGATGCAGCTAAAAACCAAACACACCACAAGCTCTGCTGTCAGTCGCAGAAATTCCAATTTTTTTTTTCATTTTCAGAGTGAAATGCAGAAAAAGAAAAGGCAGAATCTCACTTGACAGGAGCCCTGGCATAGACCTGCAGCCAGTCAGGGATCTCAGCACTGTGGTAGGGGTTGGCAGGGACCAGCAGGGGTTGGCTCCTCTCCGGGGGCTGCGGCTGGTAGGACACGGGGGGCGGCTGATCGTAACGGGGAACGCTGCAAGGGACAGGGACAAGTGTCACAAGTGTCACCCCAGGCCCTCTGCACACACTGCCATCACTCATTTCTGGTACATCTGTTCATTACACACAGATCCAGCAGTGCAAAGGCTGCTCTGCAACTCCCGTGGGGTGTTTCCTCAGCAGGCCTGCACTGCTGCTGCTGTTCTGGTGAAATTCACCTCAGCCCCGCTCGGCAGAGCACAACAAAGCGCTGGGGCTGTTTGTAAAACACAAAATACTGATTGATATAATCCACCTTTAACGTGTCACAACAGATGTGCTCAGGCAGCAGCTGATCAGTTACCCCATGTAAAGACATCCCATATATTGATCTTTTGTGCCACAAGGTGAAGAACTCTCTCTGCCTGGGTATCAGCAGAACAGACTGAGCAGCAGAAATTAACAATTTGGATTAACAATTTAACAGTTGGGTCTGGTGTGTATTAACAATTAACTGTTAGATTTGGTACTAACAGTTAACATTGGATCTGGTGTGTATTAATTTTATTTTACTTTGACATTACGAGTAGCTGAAATACCCATTTTCATTCCAGACAAGACTTAATTCACCCTTCAGATGTTCAGAGCATCTCCAGGCACATCAGATCAAGTTTCCTTTTACAGTCCAATTCTGTTCTCAGCAACTTTGCTGTTTTACTGACAGCTGCAGAGCTGCTTTGTTTGATTTGGGAGCAATATCCTGCTTCTAAACTTCAGAAACACGAGACTGTCAGATTCTGCCCTTTTCTGACCCAGAGATGGGTAACTGAGAGGTGTTTTAAAAACCTTTTATTCCATTTTTCAGTCTCATGTGAAGAGTGAGACAATACAGATGTTATAATTCATGCCATCACAATCAGAAGTCAATTATTTCCTCATTAGAATACATTGTAAGCATTTCTTGCCTATCAGCTTTTTACCACACCACGCTGTAAATGCCTTGAAGCCAACCACCTGCAATGACCCCTCGTGGGTGCTCTCACAATGCATCTTTCACAGTTTTATTTCTCCAAAGTATCCAGTCCAATTTGCAAGGCCATCCTTGGAAACTTGTTTCTAGCTGCACTTCTCTGTCCCATTCCATGGCACTTCTGATCTCCAAGTCTGCACACAGATGTGAATGTGTGCAATACACTGTGTGAGGAGCAATATCCTGCTTCTAAACTTCACAAACACCAGACAAAACCCAAACTTCTCCTAAAAATCTTACTGAGAACTGGCAAAGCTGAAAAGAAGATTTTTTTTTTGCCTGTTGTGTGTAGGAAATGGATTTGTAGAGAATTCTCAGGGCCTGACAGAAGGCCCACACAGTTTGGATCTGTGTGCAAACTCTGAGATGAGAAATGCTGATTTGGAAATGCCGTGGAATAGGACAGACATTGTTGAGAGAGAAATGGAGCTAGAGAACAGTTTTAAAGGATGGCCTTGCAAATAAGACTGGGTGCTTTAGAGAAATAAAACTATGAAAGATGCATTGTAATTACCCATGAGGGGTAATTTTAAATGATTAGCTTAAAGCATTTGTGTGACAAAAGCTGACAGGCCAAGAAACACTTATGGTGTTTTGTAATCAGGAAATAATTAGCTTCTGATTGTGATGGTGTGAATTATAACATCTGTATTGTCTCACCCTTCACATGAGACTGAAAATGGAATAAAAGGTTTTAAAACACCTCTCAGTTACCCCATATCTGGGTCAGAAAAGGGCAGAATCTGACAAATTGGTGTTTTGTGTGAGGATTAGGTTCTGTAAATGAGATATTAAAAAAATTAAAGATATATAAAGCTTTGCTCAACTTCATCTGAGGTGTTGCTTGGGCCACTCCCCCTTTCTGCTGATTGAGAATGTGTTTTAGTGTGTGGTGTGGTTTTTTAATAATTGTTTGACTTGTGGGGGAACAGGGAATTTTAAAAGTGTGGTGAATATTTTCATTTAATAAAAATGTGGTTAATTTTTGAGTTGTGTATGTGGGGTTATTGTTTGGTTTTATTTTTTGGGGTATACTTAATCAGGTAAAAGTTTCTGAAAAATGTTGCTAAGTATGACTGGTTGTGAGTGTAGAAGTAAAAATTGTATTTGAAAAAGTATTTGTATTTATTACTATAAAAGT
>VXAX01001840.1:124163-160908 GCA_013399835.1 Leptocoma aspasia
ATAAAAAATAAAAAAAAAAAAATAGGGGAGGGGGGGGGTAACTTTGGATACCTCATTACACAGGATCTAAGAAAGCTGCAAAATGCAAAGCAGCAGCAGAACTAAATGATTCATTTAACACAGAAAGCATGGAGACAACCTGACCTTGTACTCACTGGTGAAAAGATGATGGAGAGGGGTTAGGATGGAAGTTTTCAGGGTGCTAAAGGGGACATTAAAAGGGACATGAGCTCAACTAAATGTTAAACCCTAAAAATCAGGATGGCAAAGAAAAATCAACAGAGATTCAAGCAGGAGGTGCTTCCAAAGTGGAGACAAACAAGCAAATCTGGTTTTGTCTAGAACTGCAGGTTTTTAATAATGATTTAGAAAGTTACGTAGTAAAAAAGGGGTGTTATAAACCAGAATATCCACTCATTTTAAGGAAAAAAAAAATAAAAACATTAAAAGGATTAAGTGCATTGACAGCAAATATTTGCAAAGCGTCTCTAAGTATTTTTAAATTCACAAAGCTTTTCCAGGAAATGCAGGAGTGATCATCTCTAGAACTGCAAGTTCCAGGATGTGACTCGTTTGCAGGTTGTTCCAAAATTTAAATTACAAGTCATCACTCCTAATGCAATCCCAGCACATTCATTTGCAGCTGCCACTGCTGCAATATGGCTTTGATTGATTTTTAAATTAAACTGCACATTTTGCTCCCCATGGTATGGGATCAAGTACATCAGCCTGTGGTGATGCACTTCTGAAAAGGAACCTTACAATCAATTTATTTCTACTTAACCTGAAATTATTTGACTTTATTTTAAAATTTTTTTTAACTTTGATTTTATGACTTTCTTAAAAATTTTTTACTCCAAGTTTTGGATACTTTAGAAACTGATTACTGCCTATACTCTCTCCATAATACCTTTTTTTCTGGAATACCTATTAGCACATTCAGAGATTTTTGAGCTTCAAAGTCTTGGTGGTATTATTATTATTATTATTTTAAGGTATTATTTTAAAGTATAACTGCAGTCTAAATTTAAAATATAAGAGAGGTGGTTTTTTCCCATTACCAGATGAATAAATAGCTAATAGTATTTTATCTAATTTATTAATCTAATCTAAGTATATATCTAAATAAATATCTAATCTAAAATAGATAAAATACTAAATATACATTTAGGTTACTTAGAGCTTTATCTTTTCCCATAAGACAGAGTTGTAATATTATTTTAAGACCTTATTTGGCCTGAGCCAAAGCTTTAGAGATTCAATTACTTTTTGATGAAAATGATAATTTGGCAATTTTTATATGGCAGATGCAAACCTTTCTATTGCCTATAATTCAGTTTTACAAAGTAAAAAAATAACAATAAAAGTGACTCTGCCCAACGTGGGCAGTGGATAAATTAATCTTCCCTGGAATTGGTTTTCCCTCAGAAATGCCAATGTTGAAGTTGCTGTACAACAGTAACAGTGTCTTGTCTCGTGGCCAAACCAGGAAGATTGACCTTAGAAAAAGGATTAATTCCTTAGAAAAAGGATTAATTTGTGTTCTGCTCTGCTAACAACTGACACAATTCCATGTGACAGCAACAGCCCAAATTAGGATTTTATGTGATGGATGCCTGTGCAATATCTGGCGTGGTGTATTTTAAAAATAATAGTTCCAGACACGGTCATTCGGTAAAGAAATAAAAAAAAAATCCCTATAAGCACTTACTGCACAGGAAGCAGAAGGAGAAAAGTCAGTTAAATGTGGATGGGAGTGGTTTGATCTCAAAAAAATTAAGAGGATTTCAGAATGAAGCTGTGGCTCAGGCTAACCATGCTAAACAGCATTTTTTGCACATACCCTAGGCTGGCATGAAGTTTCATTTTTGAACTGGCATAAACAGAGAACGGATCTCACCAGAATGAAAAAAAAAAAAACAAAAAACCACCACCAAACCAAAACCAAGACAACTAAACCAAATACTTGAAAAAAATTCACTTTCAAGGTGTGGGGAGCCTTACCTGCTGCATGTTTGTCCCCGAGGCTCTGCTCTCCAGCTCTTCCTGCAGGTGCTGACTCCTCCTCTCTGCCTGGAGCAGCTGCTGCTGGAGCTGCAGGAATTGTTCCCTGGGCACCGTGGCACAGCCTTGCTGCTGGGAGCTCTGGCTATGCATCCCCCCGGACTGGAGCATCTGCAAAATCCAAAATCCCAAAGCATCAGCACCTGCTCCCTCTGCCAGGGCTGCTCCAGGCAGCAGCTTGCTCTCACATTTCTCGTGTGCAAGAGAAACAAGGCTGGAGTCGGTGATAGAAGGTGAAAAAAGATGGAATTTCACACCAAGGAAGCTGGGCTTTGATTCATCATTTCAGGCCTGAATTATAAAAGCCACTGAATTTTTGATGAATTCCTATCAAAGTTTAGCTAGTGAGCTTTAAGTAACAATCTTTTCCCATTTCAAGGGGAAGGCTGAAGTTGAGCTGATTATTAGTTGTGCTGATTATTTCTAGTCTTTAGGGTGGAGAGGGAACATTTATCTGTGATATTATGTTCAGAATTCAGTATATAACACCCTGTAGATATTCCCTAATGTTCTCTCCTAACTGTGGAGATATTAAGAGCTAAGACAGTCACTGAATTATAAAAGTCACTGAATTTTTGATGAATTCCTATCAAAGTTTAGCTAGTGAGCTTTAAGTAACAATCTTTTCCCATTTCAAGGGGAAGGCTGAAGTTGAGCTGATTATTAGTTGTGCTGATTATTTCTAGTCTTTAGGGTGGAGAGGGAACATTTATCTGTGATATTATGTTCAGAATTCAGTATATAACACCCTGTAGATATTCCCTAATGTTCTCTCCTAACTGTGGAGATATTAAGAGCTAAGACAGTCACTGAATTATAAAAGTCACTGAATTTTTGATGAATTCCTATCAAAGTTTAGCTGGTGATCTTAAATTAACAATAATTTCCCATTTCAAGGGGAAGGCTGAAGTCGAGGTGATTATTAGTTGTGCTGGTTATTTCTAGTCTTTAGGGTGGAGAGGGAACATTTATCTGTGATATTATGTTCAGAATTCAGTATATAACACCCTGTAGATATTCCCTAATGTTCTCTCCTAACTGTGGAGATATTAAGAGCTAAGACAGTCACGTGAAATAATTTAGAATTTTTCCAGACTAAAGCAAAAGCTGGGTAAATAACTCATAGTTGGAGGAGTTAATTACATTAAAAAGGACCTGAACTGGACAGTAAAAAATCCCTGATGGTTCAGACAAACTCATTTGCAGCTGGAATTTGTGTAGCATTAATAATTTCTTCCCATGAAGGTCCTGTTGCCTTAAAACTATTACTCTGCTCCCTTAGGGAAAGGTGTATAAGATTATCTCGGTGGTTTTAATTTTCCTTTCTGATTTTCATTTGCCTTTCACAACTGATTTTAATTCCCTTTCACAACTGGCAAAATTATCAATTTGGATAATATTTCAGTTATTGACTTCATCTCTAACTGTAAATATTTTTCACAATGGTGCAGCTCTTCTGGCCCTGCTACCATCCCTATCTCTGCTGGTCCAGGTAAACAGAAAATGGGTTTATAAATACTTCAAAATAAAACTATTTGTACTTTTTAAAGCTATTTAGGGGTTCTCTTTGTCTGTAAAGGAGCTGTTCTTTTCCTGACAATATAAGCAGTGAAAATAATGAGCTTTTGGTGGAATTTCTTTCAGGGTTCCTGTAATGTTGTGAAGCACAGGAGTAACTCATGAGGAAACAGTCAATTAGTGTTAACAGCATCTTAAAAAGAAATACTAATGAAACAACAATGAAAACAATACAGCCCTGCTGTATTAATCTGTGGAAGAAAATGGAATAATCATGAGCTTGCTAAACTATCAGGATGATGCCAAGTGGGATCAGAAATTAATTAATTTAAGGAAACATTGGGCAGTCTGGTGGAAAAGCATGCAGGCACCAGAGGTAAATATGCAAACACCTTCAAGCCTCACAGTCAATGGGGTAGCAGGAAGCCACTTTTCATTCTCTCACTTCCAATTTTAATTCTTCTGGAAGCAATGGGGTGATTTCTCTCCATTTTCATGGAACCCCTTAGGAACATGCAGCTCCTTGGGGTACAGAACCACACTGCACAGCACATGAACCACAAAGAGCCTGGTGCAGCTGTCCAAAATTGACATTGAAATGAATAGTGGCTTCTTTACTTGAGAGATGCATGGAATAAAAAGAAAAGAAATCCAGTAAAAAAAAAAAAATAAAGGAGTGTTTTTTCTCCATGCTATGGGGGTACATTAAAAATGATTGCTCTACCTTCGCACACTATTTCAGAGAGAGAACTGCCCCCTTCTCTGCTAGCTCCAACCACTGAGTTCTAGCCAGGTTAGCCATGGACAAAAGGAGAACAGGCACAAAAGAGAGAGTTAGAAGTCACAAATCACTGAGTGAATGTTGTACACACCTGCTGGGAAAAGGTTACCAGGAGGAACAAAACCCTGCGTGTTTGAAATACACTTTTCAGGAGAAAATGCAATTCCAGGTTCAATGTTTATGGGTTTAAGTGTTTGGCACTTTTCCCAAAGCTTAATTAAGACTATATAAATAAATTCACAGGGAATACAAACAGTCTTTTCATTAACTTGTCAAAATCTCGTATTTCCTAATTAGGTTTTTACAGTTTTATTACTAACTGCATAGGATTTTCAGCCTAATGGCTCCCATTTGATGAAAAACATGAAGCCATTTATCCAGTGTTACAGAAGCCTCATCTAACAGATGCTTTGACTTATGGAGCAAGTCAAAATTGTAGTTTTTTGATTTTTTTAAAATATTATGTTTTAAACTCAAACCCAGGACATCAGATTTAGGCAAGACTACTGAGAGAGAACTTGGAGGTCTGGGCTGACCTTATGGGACACACTAAACACAATTAAGTTGCCCATTCCTGTAAACCAGGACTTCTAAGTTTTGATATCCAGCATGATCCATCTCCAGCAGAACTTTTACAGCAGCTTTTGGAAGAATCTCCACTGAAATTTTCACTTGTGCCTTTAAATTACCAGTAAGCTGTGTAAATTGGTATTTTTTCACGATTTAGATAATATTAAGCTTAAATTCAGCAAATTATTCCCAGAGGAAATAAGAACAGGTTTCTACATTAAGAGCAGCATCACACAAATATTAGATAGGAAATTTGAGGTGACATGTTTTAGGAAGGAAGAGGGAAGTGTCAGCCTTGCCTCAAGTACAGAAACAAATTTCTTTGCTATTTGATTTTCTGTCTGAAGCTGTATGTGAATTATGACTAACCAAAACACGCTTCAGAGAGCAGGAGGATGTTTGCCACACAACTTAGTCATGAAAGATGAGGTTAAACATCAGGAGAGGTTAATTCTTCTAGTTTCAATTAGTTTTCTCTGTTGCTACACATCCATAAGTTGTTTTAAAATAAGATAAATGTAGTAAAATAGTGATAAAGGCCCACGGTCAACACTGATTGAAAAGTACCTCCATTAACTGATCATCCAGCTTGACTTGCTTTTTCCTTAGCCCTTCGTTTTCTGAGCTGGTTTCCAGTTCACGTTCAAGAGAATTCATCTGACTGATCTATCAGAGACAAGAAGTTTCCTTAGAAAAGCAGCAATTTCTCATTTTATCTGGTTGTTTTCCCCCCTTATGAACCACTGAATACCAAGACAACTCAAGTCTAAAAACCAGGAATATTTGGACAAGTGTTTTGCTACAAGAGCTGTCTCACAGCAGATGCACAGAGCCCTGTCAGCTCCTTCAGACACAGATTTGTGAGAGGTAAAAAGCACAAAATTCAGAGTAAAGAAGAAAGAAGTTCCAGCTTATCCCTTGAGTATCTGAGAGATGGAAACTACTGCACTGATTTGTGTGTTTACCACCCAAAACTCACCTTCCTGTTTGCAGATGACAGCTCCTTCTGAAGCTGTTCACACTCTCTCTTCAAGCTCAGCTTCTCCTGCTCTATGGCTTTGACAATCCCTGCCTGGCTTTGATGCTTTTGGTGCTTTAGGGAAAGGATTGTGGATTCCAGCTGTCGGATCTGAGGAGATAAGAGATGAACAAATGGGAAAACATGTTCCAGATAATTCCACTGCATCTAAAATACCAGTTGATTTTGGACTCACAGGATCCCAGGATGGTTTGGGTTGGAAAGGACCTTAAATCCCATCCCATTCCACCCCTTCCCATGGGCAGGGATACCTTCCACTATCCCAGGCTGCTCCAAGCCCTGTATCCAAGCTGGCCTTGGACATTTCCAGGGATTGAGGGGCAGCCACAGCTTCTCTGGGCAACTCTGGGCTATTTTTGACATATTTACTTTGATACCTTGGCCTTTTTTCCTTTTGTCCTCCCCATAATCCACTTAATACTGCAAGCCAAGAAATTGCACAGGAAGAGCATTAGGAATATTAAGAATCTTTTTGTTAACTTGAAGTTGGACTGAAATCTTGGACAAGAATTACCAGGATTGTCTTTTAAAGTAGAGAAATATCCTGAGAGTGTTGTGGAGTCTCATTCTCTGGAGATGCCCAAAACCTGCTTGGATTGTGATTTATGCAAAGTGGTCTGAGTGAACCTCCAGAGCTCCCAACCCAGCCCTCCCATGATCTGCCAGCTTGCCCAGGTTACCTTTTCCCTGGAGTGAGCCAGGTCTGTTTTAGTGCTCTGCACTTCCCTCTGCAGCCTCTCCTTCTCCTGCCTGAGCAGCCTCTGCTCCTGCTGCAGCTCATCCCAGTGGATGGGGCCCTGCTGGTCCTGCAGCCCTGAGGGAGGCACAGCCCCTTCCAGAACCCGGTTCTTAAGACAGACAGAATTGCAGGGTTAGGCCTTCAACAAAGAAGCAGACATTTGCTCTATTCAGGTGGGTTTTAGGTGGATTTTCAGTAAGTGCAGGCTCCTAAGTTGCAGCATTCCCATCTCCCTCCCAGCCCACTCACTGTTTTCCCTTAAGAAATCCAATGTGCAAATCCCAAGTGCTTCCCTCCACTAAAATCACGGATAATAGCTGAGTGCACAAGGAGTGCACAGAGTTCAGCAACACAAAAAAAGCAATTTATGCTCTCTTTAGAGCCACCCAGAACTCAGTATTATATATTATGCACTAATAGCTGTAATTTAGCTCCTGTTGTACAATTCTGAAACAGCCTCTTTTCCACATGGACATTAAGTATTCCTTAATTACATGGCAAACAAGCCAAATTAGTAACTGAATTCATAGCAGCAATCCCAAGACTGCTGTCTACAACCTCCTTCAGTTACAAATCCTCATTAGCTGAGAGGCTGGTATAATTCTGTACCTTTCAAATCCAAGTTGCACTGAAAATTAGATCCTCTGTCAATGATAGTTTAACTTTTACTGTTGATAGGTGTAAATTAATATTGTCCACTGATTTGGGGGTTTTATTGGCAAAAGGTTTCTTCTAGGGAAGAATGGAGACTCAGGAGAGGGAATGATCATTGCCTGTCCACGTTCAACACTTAAAACACAGTTTTTAAAAATCAGCTTAAAGCCTGCAAATTACATCCACTATAAATAATTACAGGTACCTGCTGAGATCCCTGAAGCCCTTTACCTTTTCACTGCTGTTCTGCAGCTGTTTGTGCAATGCCAGCACTTCTTGTTCCAGAGTTTCCTTCTCCTGCTGTGTCACCTGCAGGTCAGATTTCAGCCTGGACATTTGGAGGTTGGTGCTCTGCAGAGTTTCACTGAGGCTCTGAACCTGTAAAGAGCAGGAGCACAGCTTGGCTTTTGCTGGATCAAGATTCCCTGTGTGGATCAGGCATCCCAGGTATTTAGGATCTCTGATTGAAGGAGTGAAGTTAAAACGCTGATTTCCCCCTTTGAAAACTGTTAAATTTAGTTTAAATGTTAAATTGAGTTTATTGCTCTCTGCAACTCCCTGACAGGAAGGTGGAGCTCAGCTCCCAGGGAACAAGCACAGGATGAGGAAAACAGCCTCAAGGTGTGTCAGAGGAGGTTTAGATTGGATAGCAGGGAAAATTTCCTCATGGAAAGGGTTTTTGAACATTGGCACAGCTGCTCAGGGCAGTGGTGGAGTCCCCATCCCTGCAGGGATTTAAAACCATGTGGATGTGGCACTTGGGGACATGGGTCAGTGGTGGCCTGGGCAGTGCTGAGGGAATGGTTGGACTCAGTCTTAGAGGGATTTTCCATCCTTAAAACTCTACAATTCCAAATGATTTTCCAACTTTCTGTTCCAAGCTCACAGCCCCCCACTTTGAATAGAGCCACAATACTGCATTCACCAGGAACATCTCCCAGCCCTGAGCATTTACTGTGATATGCTGGAAAAAAGCTTTCCATTGAATTGTTTATTCTTCCTGGCAGCCCATGGCCAAAGAGAAACTCCAGGAATGCTCAGCCAAGCAGGAACCACTTGATCCCATCCCTGCCTAGGGAAGGATGAGCCTGCACCAGGACAGGGCAGCAACAGCAGAGTCTCTGCAGCATTTTAGGAATCACCAGGCAGAAGGAATTGGCAAAAGTAACTTGGCTGTAGAGAGAAAAATCCCTCATTGTGTGTAACAAGTTTCCTTTTGTCCTTTAAGAGCACCACTTTGAAAGCCCCTCAAGGCAGCCATTCTCAGCTGCATGGCATCAGAGGGGGGTTTTAATGAGAAAAAGCACTACAAGAGTTGATCAAAATGCTTTTATCCAGGGTTAGAACATAAATCAGTGTTTCATACCTTGTCCTGGGAGAGGCTGACCTGCGCTTTCAGTGCCTGACTCTGCTGCTCCCAGGATTTCTGCTCCTGCTTCAAGCTGCCAATTGCACTCTCCAGGCAGCCGACCTGAGCTACCTGCAATGAGATTACATCAGGAATCCTCACTCAGGAATTTGTTTTTTACTCACTTTGACTTCAAGGGTTACCCTAGAGGGAGTTAAAACTAAGGAAGGAAGGGAAATGCAGGAAAGCAAAAAAGCCCCTCAGCTCCCTGAATTTCCACACAATGGGATTATTATTTACAGTGTGCAGACTGCTCTGCTCCAGCTCAGAGTTACAGTAGGTTAGAGATGCAATAAAAGTCCAAGAACACTGTCTTCCTTGTCCTGCTGCAGTATTTATATCCAAGCCTCTCCTCCTTGCAATGCTTGGAATTTTCTACATAATCAAATTACAGTAAAGCTGTGCTCCAGAATTGAAGCTTTCCTCTCTAAGACCAGCTAGGAAAAAGAATCCAGGCAGTGGCAATTAAGCCTCTATCTGGCTTGAGGGTGAGGGAAAAAACATCCAGAGAAGTTTTACAGGTTGTGGTGATACAGATAATGATACAGGAATTTTAACAGCCCTTTACAGCACATAGTGATGTGGATTTGCAGTCCTTTCTTACCTTATCAATATATCTGCTCAGTTCCTCACTCAGGGCTTCTTTCTCTTTCTGCAGCTTTTCATTTTTACTGATTAAACTTGAAACTTCATTCTGAAGGTCAGTAAGATCAGGACATCTGGGCAGCTGTGGGAAACAAACCCCCCACAGTTGCATTTTTGTGCTGTCAGAGAATTTGGCATGAAAATCAGGGGATGCCCAAATGATTTGAGTTAGAATGGACCTGTAAAGGTCATCAAATTCCAGTCCCTCTGGAATAAGCAGGGACATCTTCCACTATTGGTTGCCTCAAGCTGTCCTTGGACACTTCCAGGGATCCAGGAGCCTGTGCCAGGGCCTCACCACCCTCCCAGGGAAGGATTTTTCCCTAATACCCCATCAAAATCACCGTGTGTTAAAAACACATGAAGGAAAAACCCTGCACTGCTGACTTCCAATCCTTTTCCCAACTGACCCAGTGCTTTATCACTGCCTTTCCTCATTCCATCTCCTGCCTGTAATTACACTCCAGCCACAATCCACTCCCTTCTGAATAGGCCTCAGCTGCTTTTGCTTTTTAAGACCATTATCTACCCTGAGCACTGGGTGCCTCTACTGAGTATTTTACACTGTGCAGAAAATTACTTTATGGAGCCCTAATCAGGGAACTGACTCATTTGAAGCCTTCATTATCTGTGTTTATTAGCATATATTTACAGCCAATTGAACTGTGCTTGTACAGGAGATAACTGAGCTCTCCAGGAAATTATCCTCAGACTGTTGTGAGACTCCCCCATCTCCAGATGGGTTTAGCAACAGGAATTCTCCCTGACAGGACATGCTGGAAGAGCTCACTCCTTAAATAGAGCTAAAATGGGTTATCTCCAGTTACACAGGGAATGTTCTCCTGTGGATCCCATTTGCCCTGTCTATTCCTTAATTAGAGCTTTAAATCTTTATCTTGACCAAAGCCTCTCTTTGTAGATCCACTACTCCCAAAAAATCTTTTGGCAAAGTCTAAGTGAACCCAAGATTATTTGAAGAATTGTGTGTCGCACCTGGAAAGTGTTTGAAGAGGAGTTACATTCCCTTACTTTTATCACCTTTCTTTAAGGAAATTAACTATTTGCACCCATTAAGAGATGGTGAAAATTCATCTGATGGCACTCAAATAGAATCCCAGAAGGGTTTCGTTGGAAGGGACCTTTAAAGGTCATCAAGTTCCAATCTCTCTGGAATAAGCAGGGACACCTCCCACTATCCCAGGCTGCTCCAAGCCCCACCCAACCAGGCCTTGGACACTTCCAGGGATCCAGGGACAGCCACAGCTCCTCTGGGCAATAGGATGCCATACCTGTTTTGTCTTCTCCAGCTCCTGCTTGAGGATGTGGTTCTCCTGCTCCAGTAGATGAGCTTGAACCTTCATTTTTGACAAATCCATCTCCAAAGACGACACCATACTTGATGACTGCAAAAGATAAAAGGCTCAGATGTCAATTTAGGAGACTCACAGAGCACCAAAGTTTAAGCAGAAGATGCTGCAGCCACTGGATGGAGCTGAGATGGCACTGGATGAACAACAGCCATGCTGGAAAGTGCAGGGAAATATTTGGCATCACTAAGCTGTGTTTTCAAGACAAACCTGCACATTTTTCCCTCCTGGCTTTTGGCTGCTGCTGTGTTTAAGCCAGCCCTTAGCAAAGCTCAGCTTTGAGATCCCCTGCACATCCCAGGACAGGGATGCCAATTCCAAAGCCCCTGTAGTTCAACTGTCCTACCAAATCCTTTACCTCTATTTTGGAGTTTTCCAGTTCCTCTTTCAGCAGCAGTCTCTCCTTTTCCCATTCTTCCAGGGTACACTTCCCCTCTTCCCTTTCCTTTTGCTTGAGCACCCTTGCCAGCTGTTGGTTGAGATCCTGCATATCTGCTTGGTTTTTGGAGTTCCTCTGGCTGAGTTTTGTATTTTCAGAGTCCAGCTGTTGGTTCCTGGTCTTCAGATCTGCCACCTGAGCAGGGACAGCAGGGATTTTACACCAGGAATGAGATTTTGGATATTTCCTTTCTATTAAGGTGATTAAAGATCTGACAAGTCTCACTCTGACAGTGACTCCAAACAAATAATTTGTCATAATTGGCCTTAATTAGACCAGTCATATCAGTCACCCAACACAGCACACTTTGCCATGCTGGTGTGGATTTTGAGGGTTATCCTAATAGATTATTCTGAGCAAGTACTTTCCTAAGCAATACCAAGATGACACGGATGTAAAAAGTAATTAATCCTTCCATTTCACCCATTATAACAAGCCACCCCTAAAATAAAAGTAGCAGCCACATGGGTACAACCGGCAGCATTCCTAAACCAAGCCAGCTGGGAAGTGAGTAGAGGTTGAATCACAATCTCTATTTCCCATGGGCCACTGCAGAGAATAGCACAAAAACTACAAAACAAAAGATTTCATCTTTGTATTTCTATGAAATAAACTTTCCAGGTTGACTGTGGAAAGTGTTCTCAAGCCTGTAAGCTGGACAATTATGGACAATTACAGCTTTTGTCTTATAAGCAGATCGAGCAAGCCTCAAATCAATCCCAAAGAGGCAATAAAACAGTTATCAAAACGTTTAAATTTATAAAACGCTTGTTTTCTGCTGCCTTTGTGACTGTCCAAGGAACAGCTCCGATGCAGTGATGATTTCTACAGAGAAGGTTCTGGGCTCAGGCCACACACACCTGCTTTTTCAGGTTGTCCACCATCTTCTGCACAGCCACTTTCTCCTTTCTCACAGCCTCTATCTTCTGCCTATGGAAAGATGAAAGCTCATTAACACTAAAATCAATTATCAATATACACAACTGCAAGACTGCATAGGAGGACATCACCTCAAGTTGTACCAGGGGAGGTTTAAGTTGGATATCAGAAAAGATTTCTTCACTGCCCAAGGCAGTGGTGGAGTTCCCATCCCTGGAGGGATTTAAAAGCTGTGTGGATGTGGCACTTGGGGACATGGGTCAGTGGTGGCCTGGGCAGTGCTGGGTTAATGGTTGGACTTGATGATCTTGGAGGTCTTTTCCAACCTTAATGATTCCAAAAATGTGCTGTTTTTTTTAACACCACCAGAAATGGTGATTTTGGGTATTTATTTATTTATTGCTCAGCATCCCTGTTCTGCATCAGCTTGGCAAGTGCTCAGCCTCTCAAGGTGCCCCACATGGGCTTTTCCTAGAGGGGAAGAATAATCCCAGGATCATGGATGGTTCTGCACCAGCCAAAGACCCAGCCACTGCAATAATCTGTCAGATGAGCCTCTCCCTGCCTGAAGCACAAATAATTGGATCAGGTCAGCTCCTAAGTAAATCCTGTGCTCGTGTGTGTTACTGGGTCACCTCAATGCCAACAGCTAAACCCCTGCCTGGCTCTGGGGATGGGCAGGACAAGCTGGGGCAGGGAAAAGGATGAGGAATAACCTGTGAACCTGCTGGATTTCTAACAGCACCATGAAACAACCCCATTTTGGATCTGTACAGCACCTAACACCTGAAGGAGCTTGGAGAGAAGGGCTGAACCCATTGTGGCTGAGCCACACAACAGCCTGAAGGCATCACAGGGTGCATTCCCCATGGAATTCTCACCTCATTTCTTCCCTGGATCCATTCAGCTCCCTCAGCTTCAGGCTGGAAGCACTCCCTTCCTCATTCAATAAAGTCACTTCGTTTTTCAGGACGGCATTCTCCTCGCGGAGCTTCTCAGCCTCACACCTGTGCCAGAGACAGGAGACAAGTGAGAACAGTTCCTGTAGGACACCTGGAGAGGGAAAGTCCCACAAGTCAGAGCTACCTGTAATGCTTCAAAAACAAAGCTGCAATTGCCTTGTTTTATGTATAAATGGTGTATTTGTATTTCACATGAATTCAGCAGGAGCGCTCCCCAGTTTGTTCAAAAAACCCCAGTTTTTACAACAAACTTTAAAAAAATCCTGGGCTTTTGGGGCATGTTTTTCAGCAGCTCAAGGGAGTTAAAATCTCATGTTTCACACTAATATTCTACATATCTTTCAGTCCTTAAGCTACAAATAACAACTGAACACCACAATATGCAGATTGCCAGGAGAGTGAGCTGTTTCCCCAACTAGAATTCATTATTCTGGGAACAGCATGGTTGGAAAGTGTCTTTTCTGTCCTCAGGAGACTGCACAGAAATAACTTAGCCATGGTGGGACACCTGAAAGAACAATTTCCTGCAGGAAGCTGGTGCTGAACAATAATTAAGCCACTTGTAGCCACTTTATCCATAAAAAAAAAAGAAATCCTTGCTGGAATACAGCAGTTAAAAACAAGTAGGTAAAATCTATGATGAATATAATATAATGAATATGTTTTATAGTTGTATTTACCATATCCCACTCCTGAGGGGTTCCTAAAGGGAAAAAAAAAGTCCCTATAATTCTCTAATATTAACTTAAATATTGAGAAAAATAGAAGCACTTTTAGCATTTCAAATTACCATTATTCTACAGCATTGACCGAAATACTGAGGAAAAAAAATGAGCAATTTTAGCCTTGCAAGCAACATTCAGCTCTAGAAGGGAACAAACTGAATGAAGTGAATATTAGTAAAAGCTACAAAGCACTCTGGAAGTGTTACCATGGATTTTGGACATGGAAATACAATGGGTTTGTGCTGCAGGACGAGCTACACACGGTGACATCCACAGACAGGACAGCTGGCAGGCGCTCCTGCTTAGGTGGTGGGCACAGAGAGGAGTAAGTCACACACAGTTATTTATTCCAGTGGTCTTTATCCAGGATTAGAGGAGTTAGGAGTCCATGGCACTGTTTGCTACTCAGAGTTAAATCAGAGTTAAACTATGGTGGTTAAAGGAGCGGCCGAGGCAGCGCGGGGTTAGTGGCTAACGCCGCGTTACGTTACCTCAGCAGGTCAACCTTCTGCTGCAGCTCAGTGCACGTGCTCTGCAAGCCCTGGGTCATCACTGCCTTCCTCTCCTCTGCCCCTGGGTGACCCAGAGCTTTCTCCTTCTCCTGTGGCTTGGGCTCCCTCGTTCCTGCTTTTCCTGCTTCCGTCACGGCGCTGCGGCTTTGGGAATTCTCATCCTGCTGGCCCGTAAATGCAGTGGGATGTTCTTCCAGCTTCCCACCTCTTGTGGCACTGGGCACACCTGGGTTTCCTTGAGCATCTTGTTCTTGGACATCTTCCAATTCTTTAACACCTTCCAATTCTTTAACTTCCACAAGGAATTTGGCGTTTTCCTCTTCAAACTTTACACTTTCCACTCCACTTCCTTCTTGTTCACAACGAAGCCTTCTCAGCCTACGCAGGTTGTCTTCCAACACTTCATTTTTTTCAATCAACTGCATCACTTCAGCTTTCAGATCCTCATTTTCTACTTGAATTTCTTCTTGTAGCGACAGAAGCTCAGCCTGTGCCATGGATCTGTCTTCCAACTCTTCCATCCTTTTCCAAAGTTGAGCTATTACGCTCTTCAGGTCCCCATTTGCTGCCCCAGGAGTGTGATCCAGCAGGAGAGAGGTTTCACTCAGTTCTTCAGCCCTCTCCAGCTCCACCTGCATCTTCAAAGCATCAGAAACAAACCTTTTATTTTTGGGAGCTATTCTGTGATTTAGCAGATGAACCTTCTGCTGTTTGACATCGTTGTGTAGCGTTTTTGGCCTGGGAACTTTTTCCAGATCTCTCTTTTTTGGCAGCAGAGGCACCCAAAAAAGGTTCTTGTCACAATCCTGGTTGGCACCAGCATCCAGAGCTGCTTGACTTCCCTGGATCCAACACCCCTGTGCCTCAGGGTGGGCACCAGCTCTGGCTTTCACACATCCCTCCTCCAAATCCCAATCCACCTCTGACATTTCTTCCACATCTGTAGTATCAGCCTCCAGAGGTGGAAGGACACTGAAATCTGCTCCCATGGCTACACCTTGACAATCACTGGGCAACCCTTCAAAACTGGGATCTATTTCCTCTGGTTCTGAGCCAGACTGGGAGCAGCTGGGGCTGGGAGGTTGCAGCTCCTGCTCTGCTGCTTCCAGCCGGTGCTGCAGCCTCAGGATCTGGGCAGCCATCCTGACATTCTCCTTCACTGCCTGCTCATGCACCTTCTGCAGGTTTTGGAGAACATCCCCATCATCTCCCAGAGGAGCTGCACCAGGAAAAGCAGCAATTTGGCTCTTGGCTTTTGCATACTCACTCTCCAGGACCCTGTAATGGCTCTGCAGAGCAGAAAAACTCCGTGTTTCCCACTGCAATTTCTGTATTTTCCCTCGGAGGTCTGAGACTTCCAAACCCATCTCAGCCTTTTCTGTCTCTGCTCTTTCACAAATGTCTCTGTTTAAACTCTCCAAAGCAAGAAGTTTGGCATTGAGCTCTTCTTTCTCTTGCTTATACTCACTGTCCAGTCTCTCCAGCTTTTCCCTAACCAGTTTCTCATTTTGCTCCACTGTGGACATATGTTCATCTTTCTCCTTTAGCTCTTTTTCATGGTCACTTTGGAGTTGGCTTATTTTCTCATTCATCTTTTCCTCTTGCTCCTGGGCAGCATTCCTCAGCTCTCGCAGCTCCTTCTCCAGCTGCTCCTTCTCACACACCAGCTTGTTCACTTCTTCCTTGAAATTTTTCTCCAGGAGATCCTTCTCCAGGGTCAGGGCAGAAGAAAAAGCCTTCTCACTTGCCAAGCTTTCCTTCAGCTGCTCCTGGGCTTCAGCGACCTCCTGAGCAATTTCATCCCTTTCAAACTCCCACTGGGATTTCTCCTCTCTTTGCTGCTCAGCAAGTTCCTGCAGCTCTCGCTGGTAACGTCCTTCCAGACTCTGGAGAGTTTCTTCATATTTATTCACAAGTGTTTGTGTCTCCACAGAAAACTGAGTTTGTGCATGAGATGCTCTTCTGTTATAGTCACTTGCCATTTTTTTCCTAGACATGGTTAACATAAGATATTACTAAACTACCTCAGAGATTAAAGTGGCTTTTTAGGCTGAATAAAATAAGTTGGGAATTTACATTTTTTTTTCCCCCCACTGACTATTGGATGGGTGTTTCTGGGAGCTGTAAGTTAAATTTGAGGCAATTTGGTGAAACTTCAAAAAGAAAAACTGCCTTGAAAAAGTGCAACAACTCATGAAATGTCCTCAGGAAAGGCTGCATGTGCAATATGTGCCCTTCAGTTCCTGTGCTCAGATTTTGGGGTGGGGGCAGATGCTCTCACCCCCATCACCCCAGGGTGGCTTCAGTTTCTTTTGACACTCCATGTTGGCTAAAAGCACTTCCAGCCACCCCTTTCCTTCTTCAGCAAAGAGCTCTGAAAACCCAGGGGTTTTAGAAGGACCAAGCAGGGATTTGTGGAGCACAAGGATCCTGAACAGAGCTCGAGTTAATCATGCCTGGTTATGCTTTACCACTATTGCTTCCTCTGGGTGAGCTAAAAATCAATCTAAAGATATGCTTGAGAAAGATCAGAAGAGAAAAAGCCCTGGAGAGCAGCCCAGTGCTGTGGAACAGAGCAGGAACAGCACTGGACACTTGGAATTCCCCATCAGGGAAATGTTTCTGCACTAGGTTCACCCTGGTCACTGCACTCCAGCACTGTCCCCACCAGAGGTGCCACTCACCTTTCCTCCTCCAGCTCCTGCTCGTGCTTCCTCAGCAGCTCTTCCTGGAGCTCCTCCTTCTCCAGGGCGTGCACCTCTGCCAGCCTCTTCACCTGCTCGTGGAAGCCACGTTCCAGCTCCCCCTTCTCCTCCTGCAGTGTCTGCACCAGAACTCTCATCTTTTCTTCCACCCAGACACTGTTTTGGATCAGCTCCTCCCGTTCTTGCCTGAACTTCTCATTCACCTGCTCCAGTCTGGCCCTGACATCATCTTCATGCTCCTGCCTCAGCAGCTCCTGCAGATTGGCTTTCTCCTCATCGAAATGCATCTGTAATTTGTTTTTCTCCTCGTTGTATTTACAGTCGAGCTTCTCCTGCTGCTCTCTGAGCGCTGCTGCCTCTCCCTGCAGCTCTGCTATTTGATTTTTAAGGCCAGTGATCTGCTTTTCCATGACATTCATCTCCTCAGCGTACTTCTGCCTCATATCCTCTTGCTCCTTTTCCCAGCAGGCTTTTGTCTCATCCAGCTGCTTTTCATAATGGCTCACCTACAGAAGGGAAAACAGGATGGATTCATTCATTTTCCACAGAATGCTCTACAGGGATGCTTCCCTCACTACTTCCAGCTAGTTTTGTATATTCATTCTACTGAATATTTTGATTTATACTTCGGCATTTTATATTAATTTCCCTGGAAAGAATGCATAAGTGCTCAGCTTTGTGTCTTACAAATTGGTTTGGGTGGGAAGGGACCTTAAAGACCATCTCATTCCAACACTCACTGTGTCTTCAAGCTCCTGTTTGAGGTGATGCAGATCCCTGTGGTGTTGCTCCTTCATCTGCTCAATGGCCATTTCTGCCTCTATGCTCATATTGAAAGGGTTGCAGTCTTCTGAACCAAGTCCTTTAGAAACAATAATCAATAATTTATATAACTGTAAAAACATTGATTATACAATACATAAATACATAATATTTTTAATATATAAATACATAATATTTAATATATAAATACACAATACAATAACATAATACGTAACTCTCAACAGAATTATTTAATCAATTTTAATTTGTTTGGCAGCTCTCAAACTCCCATCACAAACACAGCCAAGTAACTGCAAACATGAATTTCAGCTTTAAATCTTGTTCAGCAGTCATAGTCCAAATTAACATTAAACACTAAATGAGAGGTGGTGACCAAGTCTCACTGGGAAGGTTTTCATGGAATGACCTCTAAGATGTTATAAACACCTGCAGCACAGATCTCAGTCCTACAGGAGGGATTTTTTTACCTTGGTCAGGCTCAATCCCACTGTTGCCATGACTCTTCATGTCCATGTCAAACTCCTCTGACAAGGAATTTTTCAGGGCAGGCCTGAGCACTTTGCCTTGGGCACGGTACTCCTGCAGCTCTGAGTGCAGCTCATCAATCTGGTCCTGCAGCTCCTGAGAGGGAGGGGAACAAAAAAAGCTGAGTGAAAAGGAACCAAGGCTGCTGAGCATCGACCCAGTCCCACCACAGGACATTTGGGTGGGAATTACAGCACAAAAGACTTGTCAATAACCCATAGTGCCACAGCCAAACAAGGGGCAACGGCTTCCCACTGCCAGAGGGCAGGGCTACATGGGATTTTGGGATGGAATTGCTGCCTGGAAGGGTGGGCAGGCACAGGGTGCCCAGAGATCCCTGGCTGTGGCTGCCCCTGGATCCCTGGAAGTGCCCAAGGCCAGGCTGGATGGGGCTTGGAGCAACCTGGGATAGTGGAAGGTGTCCCTGCCCATGGAAAGAGGTGGAACAAGATGGTTTTTAAGGTCTCTTCCAATCCAAACCATTCTGGGATTCTCTGATTATTCTAAATCACCAAACTCTTGAAGGTGTAACATGCTCCAGGAACTTCCCCTTTATTCCTTCTTCCTGTGACCTTTTATTAAAAAGCAGCTTTGGTAACATTTCCAAACAGTTGGGAAATGCCTCCTCAAACACCATCTACTTGAAAAATCAACTCCAAAGCAAAAGATCAAATTAAGAAAGAGATCCCCTCATTATTGCATTTACCATCTGGTCCTTCCTCCTGCCTGCCAGAGGAACATCCCCAGGGTTTGTGCCAAGAGCTGTGCACTCCACTCCAGGAACAGCAGTTATTGAGGAAAACAACTCCCTGAATGTGCAAACACAGAATCCTGCAGGTCTGAAAGGCCCAGGAAGTGAACCTGGAGTACTGATTTATATCTGCCATCCTCAAAAAGAAAGAAATCAGCTGCATATTGAGAAGTAGCGATTCAACTCCTATTTCTAGACAATTTTTGCTTTTAAACTGCAGCTTCCTGAGAGAGCTGCTCTGCTGTTTCCAATCCAACAGCCTTTTGCAAAAAGGCAGCCCTTTATTGAGTGCAAAGGATCCTACAGAACAGATAACAGAATCCCAGAAGGGTTTGGGTTGGAAGGGATTCCAAGGATCATCCCATCCCATGGCAGGGACACCTTCCACCATCCCAGGCTGCTCCAAGCCCTGTCCAACCTGGCCTTGGACATTTCCAGGGATCCAGGGGCAGCCACAGCTTCTCTGGGCACCAGATGAGCTGGTACCTCTGCAGATATCAGAAAGTAGATGTGTAAATAGAAAACCTGCAGGCTCACCTTAAAGCCTACACAAGATGGAGGAGAAAGCAACCTTTCTATTCTCAGGTTTATTTTATATATATAAAAAATTATTTCTGGTCTGAAAACCAGCAAAATGTGGCTGTATCTTATTTGTCCTCTAAGTTCCTGCAACTCTGAATTCACAGGGCTCCTTGGACCTTCTCCCAGCCCATCCTGGGGGCACCTCAGGGTGCTCAGCCCGTTAATTCTGTGGGAAGAGCTTTCCAACCTGCCTTGTGCAGCTGTTTGCAGTGAGCATGTGGCACTTGGGGATATGGTTAGTGCAGGGGGAATGGTTGGACTCAATCTGAGAGGGATTTTCCAACCTGAATGGTTCTGTGATGTTCCTGGTGGACACAGGAGCCAGGTCTCAGCTCCACTTACCCTGCACTGCTGCTCGTACTCGCTCCTCATCTGGGCCAGCCTCTCCTCCTGCAGGAAAAACTCAGCACTGGTGGGATCCAGGTCACCAAACTGGAACACAGGAATGGAATATCCAGTTATTAATATCCACCCACCCAGCAGCCCTGCTCAGGACAGCACAGATGCCATTCCAAGCAGTCCTGCAGCCTGCACTCCCTCTCTCTGGATTTTTATTTTAAATAAAGAAACTCCATTTTTCTCCTAGGAGGGAGGGAGTAACTTCCCCAAAAAACCTGTCTGCCATCTAGCACAGCTCTCATGCTCATTCTGCTTCCAGATCACAGCTTTCTATTTCTATATGCAGAATATTTCTGCATATTTTTAGCATATGCACATCTCAGTGTGGTAAATCATCCCAAGCTTTAAAGAAGGCTGGAAATCCCAATCTATGAACCTTAGGCTATGGCTGCACAAACTTAAACATCTTTGGAGAAGCTGATATTCTGAAAAGTTTAATGTAATACAGCCATGAACAGCTGTTCACCTCAATTTTCACCTAATTTCAGCAGTGATGCCATGTAAAACCTCACTCCTCCTGCATCATCTTCCCTGGGAAGGACCTGCAAGTTGGGCCTATCCAAAACTCTGTGCTGGGGGGAAAAAAAAAATCCCTGCAGATCTGCAGGGTGATTGCTTCACTCTAAGGCTCCCTGCTTTAATTAGAATAAAATTCCAGCTAAGGTGGAATATCTGTGTTTTCCTTAGCTGGAAGGCAGTCCATGTCACCAAGGCAGGCTGTGCCTGGATAATCTGGACAGAGACCCCAAAAGCTTCTGGCTATCAGTTAAACTGGCAGCTGGAATGTAGCAACTTAAAAGTGATTTAATTCTGAAAAGGAGGAGTTACCTTCTCAGCCAGGACATTTTCCAAGTTCCTCTGCAGTTTGCTTGCCAGACTTTCACACTCAGCCAGTTTTTCTCCTGTTTCCAAGAGCTCGTTTTCCAGGCGGCTGTTTTCCTGGACCAAACACGAAACCCCACAACAGATCAGCACTTGGAGGAGGAAAAATCAGCATGTGTTAATTCATCAAAATAAAAGTAATCAAGCCAGAGCATGACACTATTCCAAGCTTCAGGTGATGACAGGAATTATGAATCCATCCACACAGAACCCACTCCTGCCACAGCAAGCGTGAACATGGGACTTTTGATAAATTATCAAAAGGCTTAGCAAGCAAGTTTGCTTTGGATGGTTTGTTTGTTTTTAAAAGAGTATTTGAAACTTGATCAAGATGTTTCATCTCCTGGCTTGAGAGCTCATCTGAGAGCCGTGCACACACACACTCTGCACTTGAGGGCAGCAGAGGTTTGAACTGGAGGCTAGGAATCCATGGAACAACCCAAGGAGGTGCCCCCAACACCAATTCTCATGGACACCCCTCTGTCTTGCAGCTTAAATGACTTTTGGCCAGCTAAACACAGCCCAAAAATCATCCTTCCAACATGCTGCAAGAGTCACTCCCCCTCCCAGGGTACCCCTGCTTTTTGGGGGAAATCCCAGCTGTGTTTAGTCCCTGTTACCTTCAGGGACAAGGCCAGGCGGTCCCTGATGTAGTTCTCATCCGTTTTCAGCTTTTCAATCTCCTGCTCCAGCTCCAGCCTCTGTTTACTGGCCTGCTGCAGGATTTGCTCCCGCTCTCTGCGCAGCTCGTTCTTCAGGGCGGCGATCCGCTCCTTGTACTCCTCATCCAGCTTCCTGCCAAGGGGGACAGCAGCTCGTCAGAGGAAGCAGGTGACACCGCCTGGGGGTGAAGGTGGGTGGTCCCCAAGTCCCTGCAATGCCAGGGCAGTGCTGCCCAGCAGGAGGGAGGTGCCCTACCTGAGGTTGTACTCGTTGCGGCGCTCGATGGCGGCGTGGTGATCGTCCACTTCCGAGGCCATCAGGGATTTCAGCTTCTCTGCTTTCTCCAGGTCTGACCTAAGCTTCTCCTTCTCCCTGGCCACTTGGTCAAACCTCTCCCTGGGCAGAGCAGAGCCAGCCTGGATTAGGTCAGCCCTCACTGCTCCCCCAAAAAGGGGATTTGAAACATCAGCAAAGAAGCTTGGAAAGATCTCCAAGGGTCTCATTGACTGTATTTAGTCACTGGATTTCAACCTGTACCCAAATAGCTCTGGACATGTCTTGGTGTCCCCACAGATCCTGAGATCCTCAGCTGTGGTCCAGCCCCCCAGTTCAAATCCTGAAATGATTTGGGTTGGAAGGGACCTTCAAGACCCTCTTATTCCAGCCTCTGCCATGGGCAGGGACACTTTCCACCATCCCAGGTTGCCCCAAGCCCTGTCCAGCCTGGCCTTGGACACTCCCAGGGATCCAGGGGCAGCCACAGCTTCTCTGGGCACCCTGTGCCAGGGTCTGCCCACCCTCCCAGCCAGGAATTCCCAATTCCCAATATCCCATCCATCCCTGCCCTCTGGCAGTGGAAGCCATTCCCTGTGTCCTGTCCCTCCGTCCCTTGTCCCCAGTCCCTCTCCAGCTCTCCTGGAGCCCCTTCAGGCCCTGCAAGGGGCTCTGAGCTCTCCCTGGAAGCTTCTTTTTTGATAGAGAAACCTGCATGGCAAGTCCAGCACAAAGTCAAACTGTGTTGACTTTCAAAGGAAAAACACTGGGATTTACAGTGGGTTTGTAGCTCACCTCCACATCTATCACATGGCAGAACCTCTGCAATGCCCCAAATCAGTTTGGATTAAAGGTACTGATGAACTCCACCAGCCTCTGCCCTGAGCTGTGCATTCCTTGGCCATCAATGACCACTGTGGACAGCAGTGACCACTCCCAGACCAGGAACAGCCTGCTGCTTCCATTTTTTATTTTTCAGCTACATTTTTCTGCAATCCTTGGAGGTTTGAGTGTTTTTCCCAGGCAAAACAAGACAGCTGGAAGTTTCTGAGCACTCCAACAGAGAGCTGAGCCTTCCAGTGCCACCCCAGTGCCCCTGAGAGCACCACCACCCATCAGCTGCTCCCTCAGCTCCTGCTTGGCCAAGCAGAGAGGGAAGCAGCACATCCAGCCATCCCTGAGACTCACATCAAGTGCCTGATCTCTGTTTTGAAGCTGGCCAGGGCTGCCTGGTGGACCCCATTCTTGGTGATCAGGAGCTCGTTCTCCAGCGCCAGCGTCAGCTCTGCCAGGTTCACCTTCCCATCCAAGCTGAAGTCCAGAGCCTGTGGAAACAACACATCCTTGGAGCAGGATGAGCTTCCTGCAGGAGCCTGGAGACACTGGTGCAGGGATTGACAGGATAAAACAAGCAGGCTCAGAAGAGATCTTTGCTCGCTAATTGACCTGTGACAAACGCCCCGAGGGCAATAAACCAGACAGCTCTGCCACCTCCCCACCACACAGAGCTGCTGCTGCCAGCTGTGGAGATGGGAAGTGTCCTGGTTGTGCTGCAAAACCAACAGGAAATGAAGCCCAGGACTGATGAATTGCACTAATTCCCTGCAGGATCTAACGAGGCCGGACATCACATGGATCAGCTGCTGCAAGGAGGTTTTTGGGGATGTTTGTGTTAAACAAAATCAGCTCTTGCAACAGAGGCAACACAGAAGCAGCCCTGCAGGAAAGATTGGATAGTGAGGATCCCACCTCTTAGAAAGCAAGTTATCATCAGCAGCTGCTTGGAATTTTGTAAAATTCCAGAATGGTTGGGTTGGAAGGGACATTAAAGGTCATCCAGTCCCACCCTCTGCCATGGGCAGGGACACCTTCCACTATTCCAGGGCGCTCCAAGTCTTGAAGAAAGGCCTTTTCTTTCCCTGGAAGTGTTCAAAACCTATATGGATGTGGCGCTTGGGGATGGGGTTTACTGGTGAACAAAGGCTAAGTTGACAGCTGGAATTTTCCAACCTAAATGACACAACCTAACCCTGCAGGAGCACAAAGCAAAGCACTTGTGGTGGGGCTGAAACACTGCACACACTGGAGACATCACCCCAGTGACACCAGTACAAAGCAATTTTCCAGTGGAAAGCAACAAAGTGAAGGTGGACACACAAATCTGGTGAAGGTGGTCCCACCTTCTCAAACAGTGCAAGGTTATGAGTGGGTTTTAAATCCTGAGCAAGGGCAAGAGGTTATTCCAGCCTGGCTGTTCTCCATCCACATGGATATTTAAAAGCCAGGAGAATCACAGGCATCATTGTTGGGAACCCAGTCATGGTCACATGAAATTATCTTCTCCCATCCACAGCTTCTAACGAGATGGACAGGGATGGATTTATTCAGGTACCTGATGTCATCCCCATCACCCTTTTATTCTGTCTAATGGAACACTGAGGACTGGGCAGGGTTTCAAGTGCTGTCCTCTACCTCAGCACAAGCAATAATTCAGGTCACCCCAGTGCTGAGAGGTTTGCAGGTGCAGCTATTCAGGGAGGGAAAGGAATTAAATTGCTTCCTAACAAATGTAGGTGACCCCTTCAAGCTATGCTGGAAATCACAGTGTATTTTTATCATTAGCTTCTTGTTCTCTGGGATGCACCATAAAGGAAATGACCGGAAATTTCCCAGAACTCTTGTCACTAGCACTGGGAATTTTTATAGAATTATGGAATGGTTTGGGTTGGAACAGATCTTTATGATCATCCAGTTCCACCCCCTGCCATGTGCAGGGACACCTTCCAGTAGCCCAGGTTGCTCCAAGCCCTGTCCAACTTGGCCTTGAACACTTCCAGGGATGGAACAACCACAGCTTCTCTGTGGGAAGTTCGAAAAGGAGAAAAACCAAGGACTTTGGAAAGGAAAAAAACAGCACCAGGAGAAAAAAATCCACATAACCAGGGGTGAGATGCAGCTGGGGGTTACCTTCAGGATCTCCTGGCTGTTCTCTATGCCCTCCTGGTGCCAGCAGTCCAGGACCTCCTCCACGCAGCCGTAGCCCATGCCATCATCCAGGCTGGAGAAGAGGGAGAAGCCGATGGTGCTGGGCATGGCCGAGGGGGTGGTCGTGCGTCTCCCGCTCTCGTCGAAGGACTGGCAGAGAGGATGAGGGTGTGACAGGCCAAGGGCAGTGCCCACAAGGCTTTATCCATGGAATTTCCCCTAGCACTGCTCCAGAGATTAAGGATTAAGCTCTGCTTTTCCTCACTGTCAAGCAAAAACCCGGCGGGAGCGGCGCTGCTGACCTCACGGCACCGGGGCACAACCACGCACTTGGGATTTAAAATAAATCCACAGAGGAGCAGGTTTTCAGAGCTGGCCTCAATGCTCCAGAAGCGTTTCCCACTGTTCTTTTCTGGTTTGGAATGCCACTTTCTCTAAACAGTTGCAAGGAATGCCACTTTCCCTAAAACAACCAGGCACTTGGGATTTAAAATAAATCCACAGAGGAGCAGGTTTTCAGAGCTGGCCTCAATGCTCCAGAAGCGTTTCCCACTGTTCTTTTCTGGTTTGGAATGCCACTTTCCCTAAAACAGCTGCAAGGAGCACTTGTAGAATAGTTTGGGTAGAGCCCTCAGCTTCCAGGCAAAGACAGGGAGCAGATTTCAAACTCTCTCTCAGAGAAAAAAAAGCAAAAATGGGAGTAGAGATGTGGGACCTGCATGTCCCCAGCCTATCCCAGGCAGTGCTTCCCTCTGCACCCAGATTTTACTGGATGCCCCATCCTGGAAGTGTTCCAGGCCAGGCTGGATGGACCTTGGAGCAGCCTGGGATAGTGGAAGGTGTCCCTGCCCATGGCAGGGGGTTGGAATGAACTTTAAGGTCCCTTCCAGCACAAACCACCCTGGAACTCCACAAGGCTCTACCATTTACACACTGCATTCCACAGGTTGCCAGAGCCCTTTCCAAGCTACAAAACTTTGAAGGGGAGCCATGCCCCCTTTCCCATTAGGGTGTTCTCTGTTTTATCTCCCCCAAAAGAGCTTTTTTTGAGCGAGAATTTAAAATCTGCTTTGGAGTAGGGTGTGCAGCAGCTCACTGCTACGACCTCCTTGCCCCTGCAGGGACAAATGCTGAGGAAGAGGAGGAGACAGGCTGGGTGGGAATTGTTCAGGAATTCTCCTGTTCCTTTTTTACCCCAGGATTCCCCTCTCACTTTCTCACCTGCATGGAGAGGTGTCGTTTCAGCTGCCGGTACGGAGTAGATGCTGAAGGTGTGAGAGATTTCCCATTTCTGAACAGGCCATAAAAGAAATCTTCTATGCTCATGGTCCCATCTTGCTCCAGGCTATGGAGCACCTCTTCAAGCACCTGCAAGGAGACAGAAATCATGTAAAAGGCCAAAAAAATTTGGCAAAGAAAAAACACCCTATTCCCAAGGCTCCAAAAAGAGCAAAGCAAGAGTTACCTGCTACATCAGCCCTACACATTTCCATATTCCCCATGTGGAAAATTGCAGGCATGCATACACCATGAAGAAAAGCTCCTGGTCATCTTGGAGCTGCTGTTTAATGAGGCAGCAGGAAAAAAAACCCTTCATTTCATTCTGCTCCTAAGACAGTGTGACCTCAGGAATTCAGCTCAAGGTACTGAGACAGATGCCAAACTCTGAGCAGCTTGAAGTGACCAGGCAAAAAAAAAAACCCTAAGACTCTGCAAGGTTATCATAAATCTGTTTTATGCTTCAGGGTACACTGCTTTCTCTAAAGTAGGACTAGAGATGTTCAGATTAGTCCCTCACTATTTCTTGGTCTACAGTTTATCTTTTCCATTTTCTGCCTTAATACCCTGAAAACATTTCATTGTGGATGCTGCAAAGGAATACCTGCTCAGGAACATGTTTTGTGGAGGAAATTATTACAAGCCATGTTATCTTAAGATGCAAAAAATCTGACTTTTTTATTAAAACTAAATCCTATGTTGACAAGAGCCTTTTTTTTTGTTGTTGTTAAAGATTTCCTTTTCTCATGGGCTCTTGCTGCAGGACAGAAACAGCCCACAGGCCTTCACAAAGTCAAAAGCAACCACCTATGAATATTTAACCCATATTTGCTGTCTAGCTAGACAATTCCTAGGATTAAGGAGACATGCCTGGAATCCAAGCCATGCTTTTAAATTCCAGTTCACTCTGTGATTGCGTGAGGAGACACGCACACCACGGCTCAGGCTGGCAGCTGCCTTCTCCTAGAGCAGCCTGATGGTTTGGGACTAAAAACCTCACTGGAAGACCAGCAGCTGGAGCTGGAAACTCCTTTTCAAGTAGCCACCTGTGCTTGTGGTGAAGCCCAGGAGGGATTTTGGGGGCCCAGGCAGGGGCAGAGGTGGGACGGGTCCGTACGTGGTCGCTCACCTCCCCGGCCACCGCGTGCAGCCCGTACTGCTCACAGATGGAAACCAGCTTCTTCCTGTTCAGGTGGCCATCCCTGGTGATCCCCAGGTGCTCACAGACCTCCTGGAGCTTCTCCTCGATCCAGTCTGGGCTCGGTGAGGCAGCAGGGGAGGCGTTCAGGTCATCTGGGTTCCAGAAGCGCAGCTGTCCTGGAAACGGGGGACATTGCTCCGGTGTCTGCAGTGAGGACCAGGAGATCTGGGGGTTCTGCACCCCACAGGGGACCTGCTGCTGCAGTGGGCAGAGCTCCTTCCTGGCTCTGCAGATCCCAAGGGATCATTTGTCTCAGCTCATCCTACTTTGGATTTTAGGATTTGGATACTGGTCCCAGCAGTATCAGACTCCACCAGAAGGTTCTGCTCACCTGTGCCACCAGAGGGGAAGGAGCCTCATGTCCACAGAATCATGGAATTGTTGAGGTTGGGGAAAAAAACCTCTAAGACCATTGAGTCCAACTGTTCCCCAGCACGGCCAAGGTCACCACTGACCCATGTCCCCAAGTGCCACATCCACACAGCTTTTAAATCCCTCCAGGGATGGGGACTCCCAGGTCCTGACCAGGTGCACACTGACCAGCAGCTGGGACTGTGACCAGGAGGATCTTTGGGAATGTGGATGATTCTGATCCACAACCTTATGATCCAGCAGCCCATGATCCAACATGGGCTGGTGGCCAGGGAAGGGCAGCTCTGCTGCCTCAGCTGCTGGCATAACTTCCCCTGGGAAGTTATGGGATCAAAGGAGCTGCAAGGCCACCTCCTGGGGCTGGAAAAGCAGCTTTAGGAGAAAAAAAGTTGGCCCCTTTGGATGGGGAGGGGGTTAGAGAGCAGCTGAAATATGGAAGAGGTGCTGATGTAATTAAAAGGAAGTTTTTTGATGATGAAGATGGTAAAACACGGACACAGGGTGCCCAGAGAAATTTCCTATCCCTGGAAGTGTCCAAGGCCAGGTTGGATGGGACTTGGAGCACCCTGGGATAGTGGAAGGTGTCCCTGCCCATGGCAGGGGTGGGACTGGATAAGCTTTGAGGTCCCTTCCAAATCATTCCAGGATTTGATAATTCTGTGACAATTAGGGGACATTTAATGACTGGTCCCTGCTGACATCTAGTGCCCACCAGGCTCCACTACAGCCAGAGCCCCCCGGGCAGGAGTGGGGACCAGGACAGAGGTCAGGGAGACCAGGAACACCCAGAGCAGGATGTAGAGGGCACAGGGGGTATGGCACAAGAGTGCCCTGCCTCAGCTTTCATCCCCAGCTTGGGGGATGCCCCAGCTGCACCTTCCTGAGCCCTGCACCAGGCAGGCTGGGATGCTCCACACACCCAGAGCCCCTCTCCACGTGCTCCTCTGATCCCTCTCCAAAGCTGAAATGAGAACAAGCACAGCCAGGTGCTGCTCTCTGCTCTTACCCTCGGCCTCGTACTCCTCGCTGCCTCGCGCCTTCCAGTGCTGGGGAGAAAACAAAAGGTTCCTGAGTTATTACTACTGCAAGACATCCCCTGAATGAAAGAGACTCTGGGATCAGCATCCAAGGAGCTGCAGAGCTCCAGCATCACTGCCAGGCTTTCATCTCCCTGCAGGCTGGGCTGGGAATGCAGGGCTCTTTGATCCTGCCTTGTTCTGGCACGTGCGGCTCTCCGGTGGGGAGAGCCCACAGAGAGGCCCAAAGCCCCACAAGTGACCCAGGAGAGGGGACAGATCAGAGCCTGGCAGGGTGCTGGGGAGTGAGGGAAGAGGTTTGCCCTCCAAGCAAATCATGCTGCTTTTCTTTGAGGTATTGATGGTCAGGGGGATGGGGATGCAGGGAAGATCGTGGGCTGCATAGAGCTGGGTTATCCTTTCCTTCCAGCACTTTAGTTTTACCCTATTTTCCCCCACACTCAGCCAAACCAAATTCAAAACTCCTCCACTAAGTGCAGGTCTGTATCAGGAGAGAGCTATGCTGCCAACAAGCCTTTTACTGAGCTTAACAGAGAAAAAAACCAAAACGCTCTCCGGTGGTCTTAAACCATCCTGGCTCCCTCTGGCATCATCCCATCAGCTCAGGCAGCACCAGGAGCAGAAGTACAACATTTAAGGTGATTTCCTCATGCACTACACATTGTGTCATCCCTTGTAGCAGCCCAGAGTATTTACTCTCACGTGATGCTCCACAACATTAACTTCTGGCTTAGCAGTGGCAGATGTTGCTTCTGCAGTGGTACAAGTGGATACTTCTGCCTGCACGTGACTGATGGATTTGGAGTCAAAGTCACCCAGGACATAAAGAGGCTCTAAATCATCAGAGAAAAGTTCAATACGTCTCATTCAGATTACAGCTAAAAGCCATTAATCTACAACGTTACCATGGAAACTGAATTAAGTCACTGGACTTTTTTTAGCTCTGCTGCTGTTCCCATTTCAGCTGCTGGACCAGGCAAGGGCCCTTTGCTGCCACAGCTCACAGCATCCCACGAGGGACAAAAAGCAGGAGCTGAGGCAACAGGTGCCATTAAATCCCATCCCTGGAAGTTCTTTACAAAGAGAATGGCAGAACCCTGGCACAGGGTGCCCAGAGCAGCTGTGGCTGCCCCTGGATCCCTGGAAGTGTCCAAGGCCAGGCTGGATGGGGCTTGGAGCAGCCTGGGATGGTGGGAGGTGTCCCTGCTCATGGCAGGGGTGGAATGGGATGAGCTTTAAGGTCCCTTCCAACCCAAACCATTCTGGGATTCTATGAAACTGCCATCTGAAAATGCAGAAAACTTTGTGCAGAGAGAGGGTCGGCTTGGGTGCCAGAGATACCACCCTGCAGCCACCCATCCTCATCCTTGGGGACAGCTGGGACACTGAGGGGAACCTGGCAGCCATGCTCAGAAGGCAGATCCTCTGTGTCCAAGTCTTTTTGCATAAGCAACATGTACACTTTTATATAGAATCAGATTAACTGAGCACCAGACCCCCTCACTTCCAGCACTTTCAGCAAAACCACACAAGCTGCTGCTGCTTCATCCCTGCGAGTGTTCAAAGCCAGGTTGGGCAGGGCTTGGAGCAGCCTGGGATGCTGGAAGGTGTCCCTGCCATGGCAGGGGCTGGAACGGGATGAGCTTTATGCTCCCCTTCCAACCCCAACCATTCTGGGATTCTATGAAACCACAACAACTCCATAAACACCAACAACCCCAAGAGGCTGAACAAAGCCAGGGGGTTTTGGGCTGGCAACCCCCTGAAGTGACCCCGGGGTGCTCGTGTGACCTCCCCTCCCTCCCTGCCAGGGGCTCGGGGGTCCCTTTGTGCGCTGGGGGCTCGGGGTCGGCCACCGCCGGCGAGGGGACAAAGAGGGGCCGGGGCAGGCAGGACATCCTCATGTCAGGCACTCATTGTCCCCCAGCCCCAGGAGGGCTACAGCTGGCCACGGGTCACAGCCACGGGGATCCCAGGAATGCGTTATCCTCGGGGAGGCGCGTGCTCGGCCGGCCCGGGGAGCAGATGGCCACGGCTCTGAATGCTGGGGCGAGCATCTGCAGCCTGTGCCTGCAGCTCTGCCCAGAATGAGGCAGCAGCCACCTCTCCCCCCTGCCATCTGCTCCAGCCAGACAGACCTTTGTTCTCCCCTGGAATATATTGCTAATTAAAATGATGATCAGGAGCGCACGCCGGGCCCGCGCTGCTCCGCACGCCACGAAGTGAGCCCTCGCTCCAGTGCTGATGGATTTTTGTTCTTCCCAGATCCACACAGCAGCTCCCTGGGCTGAGCAGCCCGAGCAGAGAGGCCAAAAAAAGCTGTCAAATCCCACAGAGCAGCTCCCTGGGCTGAGCAGCCCGAGCAGAGAGGCCAAAAAAAGCTGTCAAATCCCCACACCTCGCTTTGCCAGGTGCCTTCAGCTCCAAAGCACCAGCCACACCAGTAATGCACTTTTTCTGGGAGCAGGCACTAACCTGTTATTCACAAATCCTGGCTTTCCAGGACAGTCCCACTTTGGGAGTCTCACCTAGAGGACCCAAAAGCAGGGGTTTCAACCTCAGCCTCCCAGAATGTTTTGCTCCAATGCCAGGCCATGCTGGAAACAATTCTATGCAGAAGCAAACACACAGAGCATGGGAGCATGTGGCACTGAAGGGACAGAACTGGGATGTGCCAGCAGATTCTAAAACCTCAAGGCCAGGGCTTGGAGCAACCTGGACTAGTGGAAACTGTCCCTGCCCAAGGTAGAAGGTTGCCATGAGATGGGCTTTAGGGTCCTTTCCAACCCAAACCATTCTGGGATTCCATGAACATGCAAGTAGGAGGGACCTCTCCCAGAGCAGAGCCAACAGCTGGGGAAGGGGAGCTGATGGATGCTCCCCAGTGAGGTTTGGAAGTCAGCACAGCCAGGACCCATGGGGACAAGCTCCTGCAGGTCAGAGGGACCCTCAGGATCCCACCAGCAGCCCCCTGCTCACTGCAGGGTTAATGCCAAATCCAGACCCAGCTGCTCATTACACCTGGAAAACCCCTGGGGATGGAGGTCAGGGAGCCTCCCTGGGCAGCTGATCCCAGAGCAGCCTCCCAGCCTTCTCCCCTCGTGTTTACCAGGGCAGGGAGGGAGGAAAGGAAACCTCTCAGACACAGCCTGAGCCTTTTTAATTGGCACTGCCTGGGAGAAGCACCAATTAAGCCATCCTGCCCCAGTTCTCAGGGCAGGGCCAGCCCGGGCCGGGGGCAGGCTTGCAGAACGCTGGCAGTTTGTACACACAACAGCAGAGAACTGGGCAAAGGCTGCTCCCCGGGCCAAATCCCAAGGAATCAGTGCATCAGGAGCCTCCAACACTCCCCTGGGACCCCTCAACACCTTCCAGCAAGTCATTTCCATGCATACCAAGAGGATCTGCTTTGGAGAACGAGGCAGCAGTGCTGATAAAGTAGGGATTTCACAAGTTTAGCATGTTTTTCACTCCAGCTGCAAAGGAATTAACCAGCCCACCAGCCCAAAAGGTGCAACAAGCATTCCCAGCAGGAGACTGATCCAGCCCCCACAGCACAGCGTGGTTACACACCAGCTGGGTTAATTAACTGACCTTGTTAATAGACTACCCTTTTACACCTCCTTGACAGCTAAAACCAAGGGGTAAGATCAGAGTAGCCTCTTCCACCCAAGGACATCACTTCCCTGGGGAGTGTGGGTGGATTAACACAGATTCCAAGGTCAGGGCAGCCCATGTGGCCAACACCAGGAGATGGATGAGCATCCCTGTGGTGGTGAGCAAAGGTCACCAGCAGCAGGGAAAAGCTTTTCTTTGAGGTGTTGGTTTGGGGTTTTTTTTATCACTTTTAAGCTCAGCTACTTAGGAATAACACTGAAACCATGGAAATTGGAAACTCCTTCCTTGCTTTCTCACACAGGGCTGGGTGTCCCCCTACAACAGTGGCTGCAGAGGCTCCCAACTCCAAGTGAAGCCACGAGACAGAGGAGGGAGAAAGCAGCAGTGCTTCTCCTTCCCAGTGGAACAACTCCCACCACATGCTCCTGAATCAACAATACTTGGCACAGCAGGGCAGGCTGGAAGCAGCCCAGCTCCAGGGAAATGCTGTTGTGGCTGTGCTCTAACACACAGCACCAATTCCAACCACTCGGCTCCTTTGGCTTTCCTGTCTGGGGAAGCAAGAGGAGATTCTGGGATTGAAAGCACTGGCACAAAGAGAGCCACAGATCTGGAGCACAAAACCAGGAATGTGGATTTTTTGAGCAATTAGATGCCACTGTCCCAAAGCAGCTGCTGGCTGTGGGGCTCTGCTGCCCACCACCCCTTTTCGCCATCCCTTCTGCTGGAGCCACAGTCAGCTTTTGGCAGCTGCACTAATGGATGTGGACGTGCTCCGTCTGCTCCCAGCCCACACCTCGTTAGCCACGGAGGCAGTGGCTCAGCCCTTGCTTAATTGCTGGCCCACACTCCAGCCAGGAGCTGGCAGCACCAGGAGCACGTCACCCCCGGCTCCTTCCCTGCTTCCCATGGCACATGGAGCATGGGAGCCATGCCTGATCCCTAGGGGCAGGCAAGGAGGGTGGCCACTAAAGGCACTGGGACATCCCAACCCCTTTGGATGTGGGGAGCAGCCATATCCAGAGGTGACAAGGCCACCCCAACACCCACTCCAGGGACAGGCAAGGAGAGCGACCAACGCCTTTACCGTGAAGGCTCCAAGCACATCCCAACCCCTTTGGATGTGAGGAGCAGCCGTGTCCAGAGGTGACAAGGCCACCCCAACAGCCATCCCTCCCTGCTGACCTCCTGGCTGGCAGCGATGTGTGCAGGATGTGCTTCCTCACTCAGCGGCTCGATGACCGTCACCTCGGCAAAGTCCTCCACCGACTCCTGGAACTCGGGCAGGGAACGGCGCCCGTAGCGTTTGCCACCTTTGATGTACTTGGGCTGTGCTTCTGGGGAGGAATCTGGGGAATCCAAGCACAAAACACATCAGGAATGGGATTTCTGAGCTCCCTCGGGGCTGGTTCGTTCGGAATTTTGAGCACCCAATTATTGCCACCACCATTCCCGGTGGGGAAGGCAGCTCCGTGCCTGGATCATCACTACCCTTGCCCTGGCATTGGGGCTGGTGGCCAGAATTGGTGCTGCTCCCTACCAAAAAAAAGCTGCCACAAAGTGGAATTTTCCTCTTCCTCGCCCTTCCCCAATTCCCAGATCAAGTTAACAGGATGCAGGGGGGGAAAACCCCCTCGACCTTGCCAGGAGCCTTAGATGGAAAGTCCATTAGGCCTCTCCTCCTTGCACTAATCTCCATTAGCAGCACCAGGCAGGTTTAATTAGGGACAGAGTGGCACTGAGGCAGCTCAAGTCTCCAGATCCTGCAGACACCTGGGCGGCCGCCGCTGCTTTCCGTGGGTTTGAATTTCAGCTCCATTAAAAATGCCCAAACAACCGGGCAAGTGGAAAAAAATGGGGCAAGTTTGGAGTCTCTGGGGGGGTCCCAACAGGAGCAGCTGATCCGGGCGACAGTGGGGCAGGTCCCAGCCTGTGCTGAGCAGCCAAAGCCAACTGCAAGATCTAAATAACCCTTTGGAGTCATCATCTAATTACAGGGGCTCCACATTCCCCAGCTCCAGCTTCTCCCAGCAAGCTCCTGCCTTTGGGGACTGAATTATCCAGGAGCACTCGCAGGCAAGGATCAAAACAAAAAATAAATAAGCATGTTTTGGGCTGTTTTCAGTGAGAATCCTCTGACATCTGGAGCAGGGGGCAAATTAAACCAAGGACCAAATTAACCAGGGATTCAATTAGGGGAAGGCTCTGTGCCACGCTTTGTTTCAGTGTTTGCTAACCTGACTGCTGAAACCCCCCCAGGACTCCAGCATCTTTTATTTTCTGCCACTCGCAGTGGCAAGAGCAGGAGCTTTTGAAAATTTTATTTGCAGAAGGCTCTGATATAAAAGAAATGCAAGAGTGCAATACTAATAAGGCACAGGGAAGCTGTTCCACCACTGACAAAGGAAACACGGAAAGCAGCGGGTCTCCAAACCCCCCTACCCAAATGCCTCCTCAGATAATATTCCTTCAGATATGGAAGAAAAGGCTTCAAGCTTGTTAGAGGGGAAAAAAAAATATTCCACAACTTAGCTATGCAATGAATTATAAAATACACAGGCTGAGGAGTGCTTTGATTCCTGCAGCCCCGCACTCCATCCAGCCACGGTGCAGCTCTAGGGAACAAACCCGGCACCCGTGTTTGAACAAGGCCACTTTAACAAGATTTGCTGCAGCTGGGACTCAGCACATGAAAGTTGGGCGATGGAGTGCACAGATAGAAAAATCAGGAGGAGACAGGCTGATTAAGGAAGAGCCCCAGAACAAAAGCAAACCTTATCACTCCTATTAAAGCCCGCCCGGTGGTGAACAATCTCCATCCAGCAGCTCTCTCTGAAATGCTAATATTTGTGGCTACTCATTCACACAGTTATTTTCTCCCTCCTGCACAAGAGAGGGCTGGGGGCTTTGTTTTTCTTCAGAAATCATTTTTATTATTCCTTAGACAGAGCCGTACCTCCATCTGTCTTTGGAGAGATGGAGGAGGGGAAGAAGCTGGAATTTAGCAATAATGAAGCTACAGCTGAATTTGCTTCTGGATTTCCCAAAGAATCCTGTTTCCAACCCCACCACACTGACTGTGTTTACCCACTGCTGCAGCTGGAAATTCAGTGGTTTGGTAGAAGGTGTTCCTGCTCATGGCAGGGGGGTGGAATGAGATGGTTTTCAAAGACCCTTCCAACCCAAGCTGCTCTGTGACTCTCTGAAACACAAGTGCCATCACGCTGTGCCCCCTGCAAGCACAGGAATGGGAACAACAGGAGCATCTCCCCACTTTTGTGCTTTAAGCCTTTGCAGGCTGGCAGCTGATTTCTCTCTTCTCTTTGCTCTGAGCACCACAGGTGAGCTTGTTTGCCTTTTGTAATTAAAAAACTGTGAAGCTCCAGAACATCCCCGGGAGGGAAAGGTGACCCTTCACAGCTTGAGGAGAACAAAGTTTGCTCCGACTTCCAAACCAGCTGTGCCTGAGCCCAGCTGCTGAGGGGATCCCAGCTCAGGCACCCTGAAATCCCATTTCCAGAGCCAGGGTGGTTTTGTTAACAGTGTTATAGCTCTTCCCTTATCACATCCTGCAGCCCCATTGGAAGCACAAATCCTTCTCCTTTCCAGCACCATCACCTCTCAGCCAGGTGGACACAGACACCTCCCACACCTGCAGCATCCTCTAAGCCTCTCCACCTCCTGCTTTCCCAACCCAACTCCCCAGCAGAGCAGCTGGTGCCCTTGATGTTCCCACCATTCCCAATATTTAGGGAATGCTGAGCACACACTAAAGCAAAAATGCAGGAAATTCACTGATAAGCTGAACAGGTTCTCATTCCCAGCCAAAACTGAGGAGGAAGGGTTAGAGAATCATTAAGGTTGGAGAAGACCTCTGAGGTCATCAAGTCCAACCTTCTATGGACAGAGCTGCTCAAGCCACATGTGCTTTCAGAGGCACAGGAGGAGCACGAAGGAGATGTCAAAATCAAGCCTTTCCCTGGAGGAGATGCCCATGAGACAGCCCTGTGTGCTATTTATCCCCCAAAATGCCAAAAATCCCCCTGAACAGAGGAGAGGATGCTCTGGTACCCATTCCCTCCCCCCAAGAGCAGAGTGAGATGCTGCTACTCAGACCCCACTATTGTGTGGCTGACAAACCACCAAGAAAGAGGAAAAAAAGGGAAAAATAAAATAGGGTGAGCCCTCCCTACTTCCTACAGCCCTTGGCAAAGCATGGGCTTAGTAAAACACACTCCAGAGCTGGTCCCTAATTAGACACTGGGGTCTGATCTGTCCCCCCTGAACCACCCCCAGGCTGGGGGCAAGGAGAAGAAGCCTCTCACCTTCCTGCCCACTTCACAAGTCCAGAGGGTTTGTGGCCCTCCAAGTGCCCCCAAAATGAAATAA
>VXAX01001840.1:161370-176980 GCA_013399835.1 Leptocoma aspasia
AACCCCCCCCCCAAGTCTGCATTTCAGGAGACCTCCCTGACAGAAACCATCAATTCCCTCTCTCACTCCCCCCGTCCATCCTGGCAGTGAAACGTCTCCATGGCTGGAGATTTACACTTGATTTTCTGCCTTTCTGCACCAGATAAGTCATTTCAAAATCCTGCTCTGCCCTCAGATGGGGAGGGAGGGGGGGCTCCCCTTCCCTGGGCCTGGCATCAAAGCCCTGCAGCGCAGACAAAAGGGGGTTTAGAGCAGGAGGACCCTCATCCCACAATCCCAGCGTTTAGAGGTGAAATTAATTTCTCTGCTGCTTAAGATTTGGGAGGGAGGGATGCTCCAACTGCTGGGCAAAGCACATGGCAGCCAGGATCTGCTAAATCCTAATCCCCTGAGGCAGCAGGTATGTCTGAACTCCTCCAAGACCTATTTCATAATTCAGGCTCAGCAGTGGAGGAAGAGAGGAGTCGTGGCAGGGTCACCACAACCCAAAACCAATGGGTTTAGACCCAAAAACACTCTGTGGCATCAACCACCCCTGTCTGGGCTGTGACACTGAGTTTATCCCTGTGTTGCTGCCACCTGAACAACCCTTCCCCCCCTTCCAAAGGGCATCATCCCCACCAGCCCTGCTTTTAGAGGGCACTTGTGTTGTCTCCTGAAGGAGAAGGAAAAAACGGGGAAGGAAAAACCCCAAACCCCTCGTGACTGCAGGGATGATGGCGTCAAACTGCTCTTTAATTTCTCCTGGGTGTTCCTGTAATCCTGCACTCCACCCTGGTAATCCCTCCCTAGCCCAGCTTCCACGCACTTTTTATTTGCTATAATGGGGAGGAAGAAAGCCTGATTTTTTTTTTTTTCCTCTAATCACCCACACAACTGATTTTTTTCCCCTTCCTTTGCCCAGCCTTAAATCTGTTTTATTGTCTCCTCACTGCTGCAGTGACCTGTGGACAAAGAGCAGCGGTGGCAGCAGCACCCAGCCCGGTCCCACGGGTCTCAAGAGCTAAAATAGTGATTATTTTAAACCACATTCAAGCTTTTTTCTGCTTTTCCTGGAATCTCCCCATCCCTCTTCCCAGCAGAGCCAGGCTTTGCCCAGCCAGCTGATGCTCTGGTTCACAGCTGGGTCTGTGTCCCCACACTGACACCCTCGAGGGGACAGAGCTGATTACAGCAGCCCTGGAACTCTGCCTGCCTTGGTTTCCAGGGCTGCTTCCCAAGCAAAGCTCCTGCAGCACCATCCTCCCTGCCAATCTTGCCTTTGCAAAGGGAACTCAGCCTCTTTACCAAAAAAAAATACATAGAAATATATCAGCTGCTCTCTGCAAGCCTGAGTGCTTCTCCCACCTGCCGCTTCCTCCTGAAATGAGGAAACCCCATCAGCTGCTTCTGCAGGAACTGCAGCACTTTTGGTTCCTTGTCCCCAGCCCCTGGCTCCTGCTGTGACCCCAGAGCCCTGTCACAGAATCAGTTTGGGTGGAAGAGACCTTGAAAATCATCTCCTTCCATGGGCAGGGACACCTTCCACTGTCCCAGGTTGCTCCAAGCCCCATCCAGCCTGGCCTTGGGCACTTCCAGGGATCCAGGGGCAGCCACAGCTGCTCTGGGCACCCTCCCCATCCTCACAGGGAGGAATTTCTTCCCAATATCCCATCTATCCCTGCCCTCTGGCAGTTCAAAGCCATTTCCCCTTGTCCTGTCACTCCAGGCCCTTGTGAACAATCCCTTTCCCTGGTTCTTTTTGGCTCCCTCCAGGTACTGGAAAGGGCTGGAAGGTGTTCCCAAAGCTCCTCTTCTCCAGCCTGAACAACCCCAGTTCTCTGAGCCTTTCCTCACAGCATCCCTCTGTGCCTCCTACAGCTCCTTCCTGTCACTCTCCTGTCACCCTCCTTGTGCCTCCCTCCTCCCTGAGCTGAGAGCATCCATGGGGACACAGATGTGGCATCCCCTTGGCCGTGTCACACACTCTGTCTGGGGCTGCAGCACAAAGCCACAGCCCCCCAGTGACCTTCCCATCACCTAAATCCATAAAACCATCACAGCCACTTCCAGAGCAAACTCCCCAGATGCTGCAAACAGCCTTAAAATCTCTGCTTCTCCCCCCTCCCTCCAATCCCCCCCAAATTAAATTTTCATTTAAATGATACGATTTAGAGCTCTTAACTCAATTTTTCCCCAGCCTGGGGCAGGCTGGAACACCAGCATTTCCACACTCCCTGACAGTTTGACACCAACAGCACAAAGCAGCTTGTTCTCCAAATCTCCAGTTTGATCTAAATTAAAAGAAGCAAAGACTTTGGCGTTAACCAATCTGTCAAAATGCATTAAAGATAAAATGCCTCCCAGGCCTGCCTGGCTCTGGCTCCCTACCTGTACCCCACACCCTTTGATTTGCTGCCATTCCAACCCCAGCTGACAAGAGTGTCCCCAAGGAGGGCTCTCCAGCTTCACTTGTAATTTCCCCTGTGATAACCCCAAATTCAGCCGTTTCTGGAAGATTTATTTACATTTCAATCAAGCTGGAGCTTCTCAGCCACATGATACCCCAATAAATGCAGAATGCTGGATTACTTCTGGCTCACTGGGGTTGCTTCCTGCTCTGTGCCAGCTCCTTCCCAGGGGGCTGGAAGGGATGCTCCCCCCTCAGCACCCACTGACCTGCACTTGGAAATTCCATTAAGGAATGCCAGGTGCAAGAGCTGCCATCACCCCTCTCCAAGCATTAAAGAGCTCTGGAAATGAGAGGTGGAAAAGAAAAAAATAATCCATCAATCACACCTCTCCAACCCTGTGGTTTTTGCAGCCTATTTAAAGGGGAAAGTTGTAATTTTGCTGGCAGGCCGCTCTCTCCAGAGTGGGGTGCTCCAGCTGAGATTGATGCTCCAGGAGAGGAAACCTGGAGAATTCCCTCTCCCCCTTTGCTAAGCTGTTTTCTCCTTGGGGGATTTGGCTCCCCTGCTGCTCCAAGGACAGGATTAGGGATTTACATACAGGTGTGGCACCAGCTGGAGCTGCAGGGCTCAGCCTCACACAGCCCCACAGCTTCCAGGCCCTGGTGCACTGGCAGGGGGGAAAACATTGAAGCTGAAACCATATTTCCTGCCAAGGAAAGCCTAAAAAGCCCCATTTTTCAAGGCACACCGAAACAAAGCAAGGAAAAACCAGGACACTGAGGACTCTCAGCAGAGCCCCTGGATCCCTGGAAGCATCCCAAGCCAGGTTGGATGGGACTTGGAGCAGCCTGGGAGAGTGAAAGGTGTCCCTGCCCATGGCAGGGGGTGGAACTGGTCTCTTCCTACTCAAACCACCCCGGAATTCTCTCACCAGCCCCAACCTGCTTTCTCAGAGGCTTTAATTGTTCAGGAACATCTCTGGAGCAGCCTGACTTCTTCCTGGGAGAAATCCAGAGAAGCTTCACACACCCTGCTCATCTCAGACACAAGGAAACAGAATGGGCTTGAAAACAATAAAAACCAAGCTGGGAAAAAGCCCCAGCAGCAGCAGCAGGAAATCAGCCATTTGAGTGCCTGGCCACAACTCTCTGCCCCTAAAGCATCCCTGGCCAGCAGGAGGGGTGTGGGGTGGAGAGACCTGAGCCCATGTCACAGCCATGAGCCATGCTGAGCATCTGGAGGGTGGTGCAGCTGCCTGCTCACAGCCATCCTGTGCCTCTCTGGGCATCCAGATCATGGGAATGGGATAGAAACACCCAGTGGCTCTGCAAACACCTCTGCACAAGATTCCACAACAAACCTCAACTCCCTTTTTGTGAGAAATGGATTTGTAAAGAATCCATTCCTCGCCCTTCATCAAAACTAATAATAAAATAAAATCTTTTAAAACACCTCTCAATTACCCCATCTCTATAAAAACTAAAAAAACAACACCTTTTCTCCCAAGATCAGCCTTTTCTGCTTGCATGGCAACACCTAAAAAGCACTATCTCTTCTAAGTTCTTCTGTGAGAGCCACCCACAGCTGCTTTGCCAGTGAAAATGTACCAGTTTAGGTAATTTCAGTATTTACCTGGTTCTTGGAAGTGCTCTTCATTTGACAGGGTTCTGGATAAGATGAGGATAAGTGCTTCTTTAAACTGATCAAAGTGGACCTGTGGAAAAAGAAAAAAGGAAGAAAAGAGGAAATCAGGTGGTGCAGAGAGTTAATATGAGGCCAATAACCCAGCAGGAAGATGGGCAGCATTGGGAATCACTCAGGTCACCAGCCCTGTGCCAACCTGTGCCCCCAGCCTCAGCAAGGGGCACAAAGGAACCCTGCAGAAGTGACAGCAAGGGACATGGTGCAAGAACATATTACAAGTTTCTCTGTGTGCAAGCCTGCAAGAAAATTTTCCCACGGGAGAGCATCTTTTACTGTCTTTAAGTTTCTGTAAACAAAATCTCTAGTTTGTGAATCAAAGACATTTTCAGATCTCTCTGCCTGTCTCCTGATAGTGGGAGAAGGAGGTGAAGGACTGTTATCTCTCTGATATTGTAAGCATTCTAGTATTCTAGTACAGGGCATGAAGAAGTAAGCATCTGAGCTCTGTACCTGGGCACATTATAGCCCAAATCCTCTGACTATGGAGTCATTTTAATAAATCAGATTAGCCTTCTAAAATTGTTGTCAGGAGTCCTTTGTCAATGCATGGACCACGGCAATAGGGACATGAAGACACAGCCAGCACCTTTGGGCACGTGGGAAGAATTCTTGCTACCACAGAAGGGCCCAAAGCCACGGATTTCATGCACTGGTTGTGTTTTTCCATCGAGCAAGAAGCCAGAATAACATGTCCAAAGGAGCAGGGAACATCTCCATCACTTGAGGTGACCTGGCCAGGGTCACTGGCTTCTACAATGAGACCATTCCTGATCAGGGATGAATACTCTCTTGTGGAAAAGCTCCACTGCCCTAATTAAGCTTCAAAAACCACTTCCCAATGTGGATGGCAGAAAAATCCCTCCACTTCCAGGGCAGCCCTGCCCCAGCTCCTGTAGCTCTGTGAGGGCTGAACTAGGAATACCAGTCTGGAGTGTAGCTGGGAAAAACAGAGACATGATCCTGCCACTGAGGGTTTTTTTTTTTTTTCCCCCCTCCTTTTTTTTCCCATCTGTGCCTTCCTGGAAAGCCTCCTGCCTCCCAGCCAGGAGCAGCCACAAGAGGCTGCAGCATCCTCCTCCCCAGCCGTGCTGGGGAATGTCAGCAATTCCAGCCCTGGGGGACACAGGGACAGCTGGGGAAGCTATTTGACATGGGTCAGTGGAGAGACAGAGCTGGCTGCTACCATTTCTTTTGGCTAAATAAATCTTAGGAGAATTTTTTAGCATGGAACAAAAAGATTTTGTATTTAAAGAAAGCCAGCGAGGCTGCTCTGGCTGGCAGAGGGTGAAGGCAGAGCTGCAGCCAGAGGGATTTTCATGCTGCTGGGGGAGGCACAAGCAGCAAAGCTCAGGTCTGAAGTTCTCCAGCCTGTTTTTGGGGTCAAGCAAGCTCAGAAAAAAACCAACAAGCTCCTTGGTAGGGAGGGGACACAGGTGAGCCATAGAGGTACAGGGGAGCACCTCATGCCACAGTTCAGGCAGTGCCAATCACCCCATAGGCTTTAAACAATTTTAAGCATGTTTTTTAAACACAATTAAAAAATATGTTCAGCAGAGAAGCTCATCAGGAATGCCTTCACCTGAATACTAATTGCTGCCATCCATTTCCAGACACTGGTGCACTTCAAAAAGGACAGCTTACAGAGATAGGAGAATTTCCCCGATTAAAAAAAAAAACAAACTTGACATTTAGACTAAATGAGGATGAATAAAAGATGAGGGTGTTCAAATTACAGGTTCCCTCCCCGTGGGATCCTCTCAAGAAGTGAACTGTGACAACAGACAGAGCCAAGCCCTTGGATAGGTGCTGGGGCTGGGTTTGGATGGGACCTCACAGAAAACAAGATCCACTCTGCATCCTTCACACTAGCACATGGAATTAGATCAAGTCAAACCATCTGGGCAGGTGTGCAGCACCACTGACATCACATGCTCTGCATAATGAGCCCCACAACTCGTGTCTGCACTCGTGAGGAGGAGGAGGAAGGAGGAAGAGCTGAGCCCTTGTTCAGCTGCACAAGGACAGATGGCCCCAGCCCCATGGTCACACTGTGATTTTACCATGACCAGGACATCCAAAGGAGCCTGTGGAAGAGCAGGCTGTGGAGCAGGATGTGGCCATCCTCCTGTGCTGCACAGCAGGATTTCAAATGCAAACCAGCAGCACAGGAACAGGCACAGGGGGTTCCCCAATGCCCTCCTCCCTCTGGAGGTGGAGTCCCAGCTGGCAGAGGGGGGAGATTGTTCCTCAGGATGGGCCAGAGGTTTCCCTAACACCAGATAACCAGCAAAACCAGTCTGTGGTGCATGTTTGACCTTGGATGTGGCGTGCCTGCACGCAGAGAGTGCTCAGAGAGTTACAGAAACAGCACAGATAAAATTAGAGCTGGGCTGGAGCACAAGCCAGGCAAGGCAGCCATGGGACAGCAAAGCCAAAAACACTGCAGAAATCCTCCTGTGAGGGTGGGGAGGCCCTGGCACAGGTTCCCCATCCCTGGAGGTGTCCAAGGCCAGGCTGGATGGGCTTGGAGCAGCCTGGGGTAGTGGAAGGTGTAGAACAAGATGGGCTTTAGGGTCCCTTCCAACCCAAACCACTCTGATTCTACAATTCTGTTTTGGTATTGCTCATTTCTGTGTCTGCTCACAGGGCTCCCTCAGCAATCTGGGGCTGACCCCAAGCAGCCAGAAGGCAATGGGGGTTTGGAAGGTGATGACACAATGGTGACACAATGTGCTGTCATGCCCACCCAGGATCAGGGACAGCACACACATCCCTGCAAACCCCACAGCCAGAGCAGCACTGCACAGCCAGGTCAACTCCCCAGCGAGGAGATGTTGCATGAACATATTCTAAGTTTCTCTGCATGAAAGCCTGCAAAAAATTCTTCCCATGAGAAAGCATCTTTTTACTGTCTTTTTACTCTGTACAAGTTTCTATAACAAATCTCTGAGTTGTGTTTCAAAGACATTTAGATTTCTCTGCCTGTCTCCTGATATAAAAGATGAGAGTTTTCTTTCTTTCAACCTATGAGGTGAAAAGTTGTTATCTCTAATTGTGTAAGCTGTTCTAACATTCCTTAGACAGAACCAGAAGCAAAAACTTCAATTACTCCGGACCGAGCAAATAATAACCCAAATCCTTTGTATTATGGAGTCATGTTAATAAATCATATTTAACCCTCTAATATTATTGTCAAAAGTCCTTTGTTACTGCACAAACCACAACAATAAGAAGAATTTTGCCAGAACGAGTAAATCAGAGGCAAACAAGACAAACAGCAGCAGAGTGGCACGGCCAGCCCAGCCCAGCCCAGGGCCATCAGGGAGCCACCAAAGCTGTGGCTGCTGAGCAACCCCGGCTCCTGTGAGAAATCCCAACCCTCTGCACAGCCAGCTGCCTCTGAAGCCGTGACTGATCTGCACTAGAAAGAGCTGTGTGCCTGTGCCAAGGTACCTGCTGCTCCCTGCTGTGTCCCTGCCGTGTCCCTGCCGTGTCCCTGCCACGCAGAGCACTTGGCACGCCCAGGACAGGCTGGCAGCAGCAGCTCCCTGCCCCTGAGCTCAGCACAAACCCCATTCCCAAAGTCTGGCCCTGTCTGCAAACTCCTTCCAGCCAGAAGGCTGCAGAGGGAAATGTCTTCTGGGGGGGGTGCAGAGTCATGGAATCTCCTGGTCCACAGGGATTGTGGAATCTCCTGGTCCTGGCCCTGCACAGACACCCCAGCAATCCCACCCTGGGCATCCCTGGGAGTGGTGTCCAGACATTCCTGGAGCTCTGGCAGCCTCAGGGCCGTGCCCATTCCCTGGGGAGCCTGAGCAGTGCCAGCACCCTCTGGGGGAAGAACCTTTCCTGATTTCCACCTAAACTTCCCCTGACACAGCTCCAGCTGTTCCTACAGGTCCTAACAAGGCAGTCTTGGAGTGACATCAGAAGAGAGCAGCCTTGCCCCCAAGCCTCCACCCCACAGTGCATCAAGGGGAGCAGCACCAGTGCAGGCACAGGGGAGGATATTTTGCAAGAGGTCACGGCCGTGGCATTGAAGGGAGCTGAGTGAAGCCCCAGCCAGGCGTCCTTGCTGCAGGCTGTGAATGCAGTGGTGCAGGTGAAACCTGAGCTCCCCATCCCTGCTCAAGGACAGCCCCAAGGACAGGCCCTGCACAGGGCCCAGAGGTGCCCAGCTTCACAGAATCCCAGAAGGATTTGGGTTGGAAAGGATCTTAAAGCTCATCTCATCCCACCCCCTGCCATGGGCAGGGACACCTTCCACTCTCCCAGGCTGCTCCAAGCCCTGGCCAAGCTGGCCTTGGACACTGCCAGGGGTAGGGACTGACTTGCAGGGCTTGCCCCATCCCTGCACATCACCCAGGCCCTGTCCCCAAGACACCTCTGGTTTGCTGCTAATTAAAGGGCACAGAGAGGGCAGACAGGCACAGCCACACCCATCCCTCACTCCTGCCATCAAGGGTGAGGGGAAACAGCCTCCCTGAGGAATCCCAGGAACTGCTGCCAGCATCCTCTGCACACAATCTCTGAGGAAAACAGTTCTGCAGGGCTCTGCCACGAGTCAGGGCAGGATTTCCACCCCATGAATCCCCAAACCCTCACGNAACAGCAGCAGAGTGGCACGGCCAGCCCAGCCCAGCCCAGGGCCATCAGGGAGCCACCAAAGCTGTGGCTGCTGAGCAACCCCGGCTCCTGTGAGAAATCCCAACCCTCTGCACAGCCAGCTGCCTCTGAAGCCGTGACTGATCTGCACTAGAAAGAGCTGTGTGCCTGTGCCAAGGTACCTGCTGCTCCCTGCCGTGTCCCTGCCGTGTCCCTGCCGTGTCCCTGCCGTGTCCCTGCCGTGTCCCTGCCGTGTCCCTGCCGTGTCCCTGCCACGCAGAGCACTTGGCACGCCCGGGACAGGCTGGCAGCAGCAGCTCCCTGCCCCTGAGCTCAGCACAAACCCCATTCCCAAAGTCTGGCCCTGTCTGCAAACTCCTTCCAGCCAGAAGGCTGCAGAGGGAAATGTCTGCTGGGGGGGGTGCAGAGTCATGGAATCTCCTGGTCCACAGGGATCGTGGAATCTCCTGGTCCTGGCCCTGCACAGACACCCCAGCAATCCCACCCTGGGCATCCCTGGGAGTGGTGTCCAGACATTCCTGGAGCTCTGGCAGCCTCAGGGCCGTGCCCATTCCCTGGGGAGCCTGGGCAGTGCCAGCACCCTCTGGGGGAAGAACCTTTCCTGATTTCCACCTAAACTTCCCCTGACACAGCTCCAGCTGTTCCTACAGGTCCTAACAAGGCAGTCTTGGAGTGACATCAGAAGAGGGCAGCCTTGCCCCCAAGCCTCCACCCCACAGTGCATCAAGGGGAGCAGCACCAGTGCAGGCACAGGGGAGGATATTTTGCAAGAGGTCACGGCCGTGGCATTGAAGGGAGCTGAGTGAAACCCCAGCCAGGCGTCCTTGCTGCAGGCTGTGAATGCAGTGGTGCAGGTGAAACCTGAGCTCCCCATCCCTGCTCAAGGACAGCCCCAAGGACAGGCCCTGCACAGGGCCCAGAGGTGCCCAGCTTCACAGAATCCCAGAAGGATTTGGGTTGGAAAGGATCTTAAAGCTCATCTCATCCCACCCCCTGCCATGGGCAGGGACACCTTCCACTCTCCCAGGCTGCTCCAAGCCCTGGCCAAGCTGGCCTTGGGCACTGCCAGGGGTAGGGACTGACTTGCAGGGCTTGCCCCATCCCTGCACATCACCCAGGCCCTGTCCCCAAGACACCTCTGGTTTGCTGCTAATTAAAGGGCACAGAGAGGGCAGACAGGCACAGCCACACCCATCCCTCACTCCTGCCATCAAGGGTGAGGGGAAACAGCCTCCCTGAGGAATCCCAGGAACTGCTGCCAGCATCCTCTGCACACAATCTCTGAGGAAAACAGTTCTGCAGGGCTCTGCCACGAGTCAGGGCAGGATTTCCACCCCATGAATCCCCAAACCCTCACGGGGGAGGCAGCACTTCCAGCCCCTCTCTGGATGCCAGCTCAGCTCCCAGTCCCTGCCCAGGGGTACAAGGTGATCTTTAAAATCCCCTTCCAACCCAAAGCATGCCACAATTCCATGATCCCAGAGCATTCATCCCTGGAGCAGAGCCCCCAGCACAAAGACAAGCACGTGGCCCAGGGAGCTGCCCCTGAGCAGACAAAACCTTCCCCCCTCCCCTCCCCTGAATGCTGGCACACAAAGGCTGGGGCCATCTGCAGCCAGGGCCAGGTGCAACAAGTCCCTGCTCAGGGAGCTCTGTGTTTGCTGCTATTCTCCCCATGGAATCCTAGGAAACCCCAAGGATCCCAGGGCCATTAAATTGAAATCTGGCTCATGCTTAGACGTGGGCCATTGCTGCTGCTAACGAGCTGGGAGCAGAGACAAAGATTGTCCTGAGGCTCCTGTGGCAGGCTGGAAGGGAGAACCAGCCCCAGAAACAAAGGGGGGAATGAAATAAAATGGGATGCCTCGTGCCCTGCAGGGATGGAGCTCCGGGCTGGGATGGGGGGAGTGTGACCTGGCACTCAGGGGGTTTTTGGTGCCCTGACCAGCTGTGACAGCCACACCTGCCCTTCCTTTCTCTCTATGCCACTGCCCCACAAGTGGCAAAGCCAGGTGATAGGACAAGGGGAAATGGCTTTAAGCTGAAGGAAAATGGATTTAAATTCAACATTGGGAAGGAATACTTGGCTGGGAAGGTGGTGACGCCCTGGCACAGGGTGCCCAGAGGAGCTGTGGCTGCCCCTGGATCCCTGGCAGTGCCCAAGGCCAGGCTGGATGGGGCTTGGAGCACCCTGGACAGTGGAAGGTGTCCCTGCCCATGGCAGGGGTTTGGATGACCTTTAAGGACATTCCAACCCAAACCATTCCATGATTCTTTGATAACAGCATCCGAGTGCTTAAGATGACAGAGCAGCACAGAAAGCCTCTGGTACTCCAGAAAATGCCACACTGCAACTCTAAAGGTCAGCAACCTCCACCTGGATCCATCCCAGCTCCACTCACTGCCAGCAGAAGACCTACGACCCCAGGGCAGGCGAGGAAGAGGAGGAAAAAGAAAAAATTCCTTTATTTGTTAAAGGAATTATTTTGTTTGTGAAAACTGCAGCTTGATTGGAAATTGGAGTCAGGATGGCTGCTTGTCTGTTGAAAGCCCTGGCTGCCTTGTTCCACATTTTTTTGATTTTAATGAGCAGTGATGGGATTTCAGGGTGATTTCCAGGGAAGGATCTAATGCACCCTGAGCACGGCGTGCCAGGGAAGATGTAATGCAGAACACAAGGACATCCACGCTGAACGTGGAGATCCCCTCAAGGGCAAGCAGCTTCTGCTCAGTGCCCTGGGATTTAACTCCACAAAGGTAAAACCACAACTGAAAAATGGCTTTGGGAAGCCACCAATGCCAGGAAACGTGGACAAAGGTGGCTCAGGCAGTGACTGCCTGAGTGGCACAATATTCTCTACCTTAGAGAAACGTGTGTGACTGCACACGGCCCTGCCAGTCTAACTACAGCTTAAGCCAGCCTAAATCACAGGCTCAAGGCCTGGATTTAGGTCTTTGTCCCATCCCAAGTGGCTCAGAGCCCGTCCAAGCACCTGGTGAGCTGGTCTGGGGAGGTGACCCAGGCCAGCAGCACCAGGAACTGGTGCCAGGGGCATGGGGACAGCGTGAGCCAAATGCCAGCACAAGGACAGGCAGGACCTGGCACTTGGACACTGGGAAAGCACACCAGTGCACAAGGCTCAGCCTACAGTGGTGCTTCCTGAGTTTCAGACCACCTCCAGTCAGGGCAGACAGAGCAGTTCCCTTCCCTGTCATCACCAATTCTGCTCTTGGAAGTTGCCCTGTGCCCACCCTGACCAGACCAGACCCCAGGAAGCAGCACCAGAAGCCTCAGAATGTTGGATATACACAGACTACAGACACCAGCCTCTTCCCAAGACCATTCCATGCATGCAGGTACTCCCTGGTTCCCCAGCCCCCTCCATCTCCCCAGCTCCTTACCCTGCCTAGGAGGTTTCCTTGGAGGAGGGTCTGCTGCAGGGCTGGGGCCACCTCCTCCAGGTGCAGCATGTGGCAGAGGTCAGTGAGCTCCTCCTGCCCCAGGGACCCCGTGCCCGTGCTGTCAAAGCTGTCGAAGAGCTCCTTGAGGCGAGCTTCATACTGGTCCTGCTCAGCTTCATCCATCCCATAGCCTGCCACGCTCACCTGTGGGGACAGACAGGCCAGGTGACCATCGGTGGCATGGGACAGCAAAAAACCCCAAGGGCTGCCACAGGAGGTGCCCACGAGGCTGTTTGGGGCCGTGTGTGGTCGCATTAATGCTCCTCCACTGCTCCAGCCTCTCCCATCCCACTGGGGGAAGAAGTCACAGAGCAGAAAGAGCGAGGGGAAAAAGCCTGCAGAGCCAAGCCCTTGGGAGGGGACAGCCCAGGTGGCTGGGCCAGCCCCACGTGGCATGTCCCTGTCTCTACGTGCCACCAGGAGTGGCTGGTTTGGCTCAGCTGCAGCAGTTGAGGTGCTGCAGGGAAAAATTGTTCCCTTGAGCTCCACTGATCCCCAGGTGTTGCAGGTGAGGCTTTGGTGAGAAGATAAACAACCCGACAACAGCTCAGCAGCTGCAGGGAGCCAAGTGTGGGGCTCTGCCTGAGGAGGGGAGGGCAGGAGACCCCAGCCCAAACCCTTCAGGGCAGCCAGGCACCCCTCCACGAGCACAACACACCCCCCTGCACCAACTCTGGGAGCATGGAGTGCTTTAGGTTGGGAAAAGACTCCAAAATCAAGCCCAGCTGCCAAGCACTCCCTGTGCTGCTCTCCCTCAGGTGTTTCAGGTCAAACCCTGGCTGAAGGCAGAGAAGGGTTTGACAGGCAGCAAACCCAGAGCAGCGTGGGGACAGCCAAAACACACCTGGTGTCCTGCACCAGGCACACAAAGACCCAATTTGCCTCAGGTCTCCATCTTCCCCTCCAAGTCGAGTTTGCACCCCTCTCATGCATTGCTAACAGAGGATCACAGCCCCAGGAGCTGTTCTGGCAGGGGAGCAGAGGGAAATTTCCTGTCTGAAATGGAGGATTTGGCTGGATCCGTTTGTTCAGCCTGGCCCAGGGTTTGGGGGGCAGCAGTGTCACCCAGTGCCACACCACAGCCTGGACGTGCCACTACCCCGGGGCACAACAGGCACTGTCACCATGCTTGGGTGCCAGTGGGCACTGCAGGTACCTGGTGTCCCAAGGACCCAGCTGGGCATCCCAGGATGCTTGGCCAGCCTCATCCATGACCCCACAGCAGCCAGCCATGAGAATTCTGCTTTTGTGACTGCTGCAGGTCGTGCCAGCCACGTTTCCCAAACAGGGGGTCCCACCCAAACCCCCTTCCCATGGAGCAGCCCCCTCTGCTCCTCACAGGGCTCTGGTGGCTCCCTGTGCCACCAGCAGCACTCCTGGACATCCCAGAGCTGCTCCAACTGCAGCCCAATGCCACACCCCTGGCCAGCACAGCCCAACAGCCAGGAGATCTCCAGGGCAGGCACTGTCCTCGATTCCCCTGGCTGCAGGAGCAGATGCCAAGGCAGAGCATCCTCTGGATCCCACATCTGCTGAGGGATGCAGGGCTGGTGCCAGGCAGAGCCCATGGGACAGGGACAGCCCAGCCAGGCTGTCCTTCCTCCTGCACTGCCACGGACAGGGATGGCTGTGGACACTCCAGGGAGTGGACACAACCCCTCCACCTGAGCCTCACACCCTCCCTGTCCCATTTTTTCCCCCCAAATCCCTCTTGAGCCGATTTCCCACAGCTCCCAAGCGCTGGGAGGAGGAGGGAGGGCACAGACACATTCAACCTGGGGCACAGAGGAGGCAGCACCCAAAATCTCAGGTGCCTGTGAGCAGGAGGAAGGCAACAAACTCGTTTCAGTTCTCACACCAGTAACCCCATTTCCCACCTGCACCCACAGGGCTTGACAGTGGCTGGACCCTGGTGTCAGGGAGCCCTGCCTGCACATTCCAGCAGCCCCAAAACTCACAGCCAAGCCTCCAGCAAAGATGACTCCAACCCACAGAGCTTCCCAAGCATTTCTGAATATCTTCTCTTCAGGGTCAGCCACCTCCTGCCCCCCTCTCAGAGATGTCTCCAGCACCTGACCCTACTGCTACACTGCCAGAACCAGTTCTCCCAGTTCGTGCAGAGAGCTAAATGCCACCTCCCAACATAACCCCGAGCATCCCTGCTGCTGGAGCACTGGGATCACCCCCCTCAATGCCACAACAGCAGAGAGCCCAAAAACCCACCCTGGGCAAGTCCAGCACTGGGGACCCCATAAAACCAGCAGGAAAAACACAATCCCTAAAGGAAAAGAGCCTCACGTGGAGGGCCACACCTGCCCTACAGCCCAGGTGAGATTTGGTGAGGGCAGCCTCACACATCCCCACACCAAGGGCCAGCCAGAGCTTAGAGGGACACAACCAGCCCTGCACAGCCTGGGGAAGGGATTTCCTGCTGGCCAGCACCAGGAATCAGCAGCAAGGGCCCAGGCTGGTTGCCCACCTGCAGTCAGTGGTCACGGGCTCAGGCTGGTTGCCCACCTGCAGTCAGTGGCCACGAGGAGCTGCCAGCAGCCCGGCCATCCTGCAATCCTGCACAACCTCCATCTTAGGCAGGCGGCTCCGGCACGCAGCCGGCTGGCAAGGTGACCCAAGATGCCTCCTCCTGCCTGAATTATTCAGCAGTGCTTCCACAGGGAAAGGAAAAAAACCACCTCAGCCTCCTACCTGAGGAGCTGGCCAGGCTGCCTGGCATCACCCAGCAGTCAAAATAATGAGGTCAGCAGCATCAGAGCCCCGGCATGCACAGCCACCTCCTGCACCCGTGGCGGGGAAGGGGGGACACACCAGAGGCACACAAAGCCCGAATTAAAGGGCAGCCTTTCATCTCTGCTCCAGATGGGCCAGCAGCTGAGATGCAGGAGGGTGGCCAGGATAATAGGGGCAGGCAGGCAGCAGCTGAGCGGGGCCGGTCCCTGCACAGGGCATCACTTTGTTCAGATTTATTGCTGGCCTTCTGTGTTGTCTCAAGTTCTCCAGAATGACCAGCTTGAGCACACGGTGCTGAAAAGTGCAGATTTAGGAGAGTCAGCACCACATTATTCCTTATTTCTGTTCTCCTTGTTACCAGCCCCGGGGAAGCACAGAGCTCCGGGATGATGAGAAGAGGAAGTTTTCACCGGCATTTCTTTCCTGCCTTTAAATCCACCCCCTCCTGAGAGCCAGATAACCTTCACAGGCACACAATGTAGGGGCCTGATAGGACTAAATTCTCAGCTAAATTTAACTCAAACAATATAGGCTTAAACAGTAATTACCGTTTCGCATATTAAGTGCCTGGAATCAATATCAACTTTAGCCTGGAACTAATGAAGACACAGATTGGTCAATCAATGGCATCAGCAAGGAAAACCACCACAATTAGCACAATTACTTTCTTTTTTTTTTTT
>VXAX01001840.1:179744-205349 GCA_013399835.1 Leptocoma aspasia
GAACCCGCTCCCAGCGTTCGGAGCGTCTCTCCGGGAGCAGGGATGGGGTGTCCCTGGCACCCGGAACCTGTCACCCCGCGGGACCGCCGCCACCAGCGCCGAGGGGACCTTGGGGGCTTCGGCGTTGCACGCACTCACAGACACCCCTGAAAGCGCCACCGCATCTTGTGGCTACGGTTCCCTATCCCCATCACCACCTTCCTCCAGCATCCCCCCACTTCCAGCATCCCATTCCTCCAGCATTCCCCCTTTCCCTCCAGCATCCCCCCGCCCTCCAGAGACCCTTCCCCAGNTTTGTGCGGCACCGCCCGGGAACGCCCCCGGCGCAAGGGACAGCTGCGGGGGTCTGCTCAGGTGTCCCGCACTCCTGGGGCACCGATGTGTCCCCGCTGTTCTGCACCCGCGTGGCATCATCCCAGCTTCCCGCTATCATGTCCCCCAGGGTGGCATCACCTCAACTTCCCGTTGTCGTCCACCTCAGGATAGTGTAACCCTCGGTCCCCCAATGTCCTGATCCCCCGGGTGGCATCACCGCGGTTCCCATCATCCTGCACCCCAGGGGACATCATCCCATCTCCCTGCTGTTCTGCACCGCCGGGTGGCATCAGCCCAGCTCTCCACTGTCCTGTCCCCCAGGGTGGCACCACCGTGGTCCCCACTGTCCCACACCTCAGAGTGGCTCTTCAATGTCCCATCCTTCCAAATGGCATCATCACAGTTCCTGTCATCGCACACCCCAAGGTGGCATCACCCCAGCTCCCAGCTGTCCCGTCCCCCAGGGTGACATCGCCTGAGTTCCCATCATTCTGCACCCCACGGGGACATCACCCACGGGGACATCACCCTGGCTCCCTGCTGCCCTGCACTCCAGAGCAGCACCACCTCGGCTCCCCACCATCCTGTTCCCAGGTGGCATCACCCCAACTGCCCGCTGTCCTGTCCCCCAGGGTGACATCACCTCAGTTCTCATCCCACAAGCCAAGTGGACACCACTCTGAGTCCTTGCTGTCCTGTACACCAAGGTGGCATCACCCTGGCTCCACACTGTCCTTCACCCCAGGGGATATGGCCCTGCAGCTCCTCATTGTCCCAAAAAAACAATGGCACGTCATCTGGGCCGTCCCATGCCTGAAGGTCACAGCAACACATCGCTGTCCCCCACCCTGGGGACGTGGCACCCTGGCTCCCTGCCATTCCAGGGTACCATGTCACCCCACTGTCCCCTGCCCTGGGGACACGACACCCCAGCTCCCTGCCATCCCTGGGCCTGGGAGACAACCTGCCGAGTCTCCTTGTGTCACCGTGACACAGGACGTGTCCTGTGTGCCCGTGGCATCTACCCCTTCCACCACCCCCGCACCGTCGGTGGCTCTGCACCGTCCCACCCGCGCCCCTCACTCGCTTTGGGGGGGGTCACACAACCAGGGACCCCCCTTTGCCCCAGGAGCCACCTCGCAGGGCCACCCTGGGGCGGTGACACACAAGCCACAGGCAGCAGCAGAACTCCAAGGCTGATTTAGAGCTCGGCAGTCCCGGCTGGAAGCTGGAGCCGCCGCCCGCCCACGCTCCTGCTCAGCGCCAGCCCAGCCGCAGGAAGCCGCCGGTCCCCAAGGCTTGTGGATTCTCTGATGGATAATAAAGGCTTCCACCCACGCTGCAATCCGCTCTCGAGCAATTGCATGAGATTATTTTGCTGGTTTTTTTCTTTTTTCTTTTTTTTTCCTTTTTTTTTTTTTGGTGAAAATGCCAGGCAGAGATGACTTTTTAGCCTTCTTCCCTTTTTCGAGGCGGCTCTGGCCTGTGGGTTCAGGAAATTTCGTGGGGAGGAGCGAGTGGAACACAAAAGCCTCACACAGGGGGTTGGATAAACCTCGCTCAGATCATAAACCAGGCTTAAAACCCCACAGCAGAGCCACGGGTGGGTTTGCCACCACACGAGGACATCTGGGACATGTGAGGTAACAGTGTAAAGAGCTCCAAAAGTATTGTAATAAAATATTGTAATAAAATATTTAAGGGTAGCTCTGCTGCACGTCACCTGGCACATCACTGCCACCAGCCCCGCTGTGGCTGTGGGACATGGCACAGCGTCCCCAGCACCCAGCAAAGCCCTGTCCAGGGATGTGGCCGTGTCCCTGCGGTGACAGGAGCAAGGCAAGGTGACTCCAAAGGGGCCCTTGGCGAGAGGCTTTGCCGGACAGATGTCAGCAGCCGTGGCTTTGTGCCGGGCTTTTTGTCTCGGATTTTAACATTTGCCATTTTTCTCCGCCGCTTTCTTCTGCTCTGACACTTGCTGAGGGTTTTTGTTTCTTTCTTTTCTCCCTCTCTTTCCACATTTGCTTTTCCATCCCCGGTTCAAACACTTTTTCTCCGCGTATTATGCTGAAGTTGGAACCATCTGGTGCTTTGTTTTGTTGCGAGCCCGGCGAGTGCCAGGACCTTTATCCCCCTCACCCTCCTTCTCCTCCTCCTCCTCCTCGCCGGTGCCTCGCTAATCCAAGCGACAGCCCCGAAAAAATCCCCCCTGTCCCCCAACAAAGCCACTGGCCACACGCGTGCATGGGCGGGCGATGGGGACAGGCAGCACGCTCGGTGTCCCCATGTCCCCATCCCACAGGGATGTGCAGCCCCCCGCCTCAGGAGCGCTGGTCATCATCCCAGTGCAAATTCCTGACTCATTTTTAGGACCAGCTGTTAGCAGAGGCATCCAGATTTTATTTTCCCGTAGGAGAAAAGCGTCTTTCCAGGGAGCCACGGAGCCGTGCCAGACACGGGGCCCTCCAGCCTATTTTTGCAGCCCCCTTTCCAGCGAGCAGCTGCGCTCCAGGATGGCATTTGCAGCGAGCTCGGAGGAAGGAAACCTCGGCTCAAGCCGAGGGAAAAATCGGGAATACGTGGGAAAACCCGGGATTGCTGGACATCAGCCGCCGAGGGAGCCACGGCTGGCTCGGGGCTGGCACAGAGTCACCCAAAATCAGGGGTGACCCCTGTGCGAGGCCGTGGGTGCCCGGCTCCTGCAGAAACCCCCTCCCGGCTTGGCTCTGGCTGCTCCGTCACGCTTTCCTTCCCATTTCCCCTGAACAATGGGGTGCTTTGTTCTAGGGCGAGGAAAAGTCCGCCCGGGGAGCTGCTCCTGCATTCCTGGGGTCTTTCCAGCTGTGCCGTGCTGGGCACAGGAACCCCTCACCCCGGGCCAGGACAGGGGGAAGAGGGCCATCGAATAGCCAAAATAATTCAGGAAAAAAAAAATTTAAAAAAAAAAAAAAAAGAAAGAAACCATCAGCACAACATAAAGGGAAAAAGGAAAAAACGCTAAAGGAAAAAAAAAAAAAAAACAAACAGTTGGAGGGAACCTCCCCATCTCCCAGCTGGTGCCGGGAGAAGTTTGGAATGACATAAGCCCAAACTTTGCTATTTTTTGCACGAAACAAAGGCGAGCCCTGCAGCGGAATCGCCGCTCCTCGGCCGCGGCTCGCTGCTGCCATCCCACGTCCAGCTGCCACCGCACATTCGCCTTCCCAGCACCGCCTCTCGGGCCCGATCCCTCCTGGTTCCACCGCAGGATTTTCCCTTCAGCCCAGGAAACCCTCGTGTTTGAAGCGTTTGCTGTGCTGGCTCCTTAGGGCAAGAACTATTTGGGCGGTTGCTCCATCCTGGCGAGAGTTCTGCATTCCCTAGCTCCGTGCCAGCTCCTTCCAGCCCTCAGGAGCTCCAGACCCCTCTGGCACCTTGCCCAGCCCCGTGGGCATCCAACTGGAGTTGCTGGGGATCTCCTCTCCCACCACCTCCGTGAGGATTCACTGCCGAGCTGCAGCCCCAGCACCCACCGGGAATGGGCAAAAACTGGGGGTGGAAGGAAAAGCTCCTCCTGTGAAACCAGCTGGGTCTGTTGGTCATTTCCCCCGTTCTCCTGCCCCCGAGGCACGGGGAGAGCAGCTGGGGGCTGGCTTGTGCCACCTCATTGCAAAAGCTGCTGATGGGGAACACGCAGCCGCCCGCCCACAGCCCCGGTTTGGCTGGACCTGTTTGTCTCTGCATTTGCATTTTGCTGCTGAGGTGGGGTTAGATTAGATATTGGGAAAGAATTGTTCCCTGAGAGGGTGGGGAAGCCTTGGCACAGGGTGCCCTGGGTCCCTGGAAGTGTCCAAGGCCAGGTTGGACGGGGCTTGGAGCAACCTGGGATAGTGGAAGGTGTCCCTGCCATGGCAGGGGTGGGATGGGATGCTCTTCAAGGCCCCTTTAACCCAAACCATTCTGGGATTCTATGATTCCAGCTCAGGAAAAGCAGCACGGGTCTTGCTTTGGAGGGCAGAAGGATAAAAGCAGCTCCAAATGCCAGCCTGGGTGGCTGCTCCTGTGGGAAAAGGTTTGTCCCCAGCCCTCCTGCAGCTGATTTATGAGAGTCCCTGCTGTGGGCCTCATGGGCAGGTGAGGTGATGCAAAGGCTGGCCCAGCTGTGGGTGCCTTCCAGCAGCACATCCTCCTGCACCTGGCAGGCTTCACAGGGAATTCCGGTGAAACAGGGACATTTCTTTCCCTCTGGGAAGTTTCATCCCGAGAAGGTGCAGCTGACTCAGCCTGGCAGAGCTGCAGGAGGGAGGCTCAGCTGAGAGCAGCAGGTTTCCACCCTTCCTGCTGAACCTAGCGACACCAGGCTTACTGTTAAACCAGCTTAAAAATTATTTCTAGTTCTTAACCTGGAAGCTTTCCCTCTGTGCTCCTTGCCCGTGGAAAGGCTGTTTTCCCTGGCGTGTCACCTCATGGCTGGCCCCATGCTCCCCCTGGCCTTTTCTGGGGGACAGGGGACTGCAGATTTTCTAGGGTCCCCTCTAAACCCACCCAGCCTTGGGTCACAGAGGGCTGCAGACCTTCTGGGGTCCCTGGGGGACAGGGGACTGCCACCCTGCCACCGAACCCCTGGGACCCACCCAGCCCTGGGGGACAGGAGCTGCAGCCCGGCCGGGTCCCCCCAGTCCCCTGGCGCGGGCGGGGACACCGCGGGGGTCCCTGTCCCTGTCCCNGAAAAGGTTTGTCCCCAGCCCTCCTGCAGCTGATTTATGAGAGTCCCTGCTGTGGGCCTCATGGGCAGGTGAGGTGATGCAAAGGCTGGCCCAGCTGTGGGTGCCTTCCAGCAGCACATCCTCCTGCACCTGGCAGGCTTCACAGGGAATTCCGGTGAAACAGGGACATTTCTTTCCCTCTGGGAAGTTTCATCCCGAGAAGGTGCAGCTGACTCAGCCTGGCAGAGCTGCAGGAGGGAGGCTCAGCTGAGAGCAGCAGGTTTCCACCCTTCCTGCTGAACCTAGCGACACCAGGCTTACTGTTAAACCAGCTTAAAAATTATTTCTAGTTCTTAACCTGGAAGCTTTCCCTCTGTGCTCCTTGCCCGTGGAAAGGCTGTTTTCCCTGGCGTGTCACCTCATGGCTGGCCCCATGCTCCCCCTGGCCTTTTCTGGGGGACAGGGGACTGCAGATTTTCTAGGGTCCCCTCTAAACCCACCCAGCCTTGGGTCACAGAGGGCTGCAGACCTTCTGGGGTCCCTGGGGGACAGGGGACTGCCACCCTGCCACCGAACCCCTGGGACCCACCCAGCCCTGGGGGACAGGAGCTGCAGCCCGGCCGGGTCCCCCCAGTCCCCTGGCGCGGGCGGTGACACCGCGGGTGTCCCTGTCCCTGTCCCTGTCCCCGTCATGGAGGCGAGGATGGGCGTGCCAGGGGCGTGACTGGTGGGCGTGGCCTTGTGACATGGGCGTGGTCTGGTGACACGGACGTGTCCCCCCGTGACGTGGGCGTGTCCCCTGGCGTGGGCGTGGCCTGTCGGCGCTGTCAGGCGCACAGCGATGCGGCGTCGCGGTGGGGACGGCGACAGCGGCGACAGCGGCGACGTTAGGCGGGAGGAGGGCAAGCCCGGCGCGGCCCGGCAGGGGCGGTGAGTACTCGCCGCCTTGGGGACATCGCCATGGGGACATCGCCATGGGGACATCGCCGTGCTCCCCCGAGCCGCGTGTCCCCGTCCCCGGCCGTGTCCCCCGTCGCGTCTCATGCGCTGTCCCCAGTGTTGTGGCTCTGTCCCCGTGCCCTGGCCGTGTTGTCCTGCTGGAGCTGTCACCCCGTGCTCCTGTGTCCCCACGCCGTGGCCTGGTCACCCTGCCGGGGCCGTGACCTCATGTCTGCCCCCGCTGGTGCCACCCTGTCATGGCCATGTCCCCATGTCACCCTGCCACCGCCGTGACCCCGTGCAGTGGCCGTGTGGCTATGTCACCCTGCCGTGGCCACGATCCTATCCTGTGGCCGTGTGCCACCCCACCCCGATGCCGTGCTGTGGCTTGTCACCCTGCTGTCCCTTTTGGCCACCGTGCCGGCTGCCGGAGGTGCCCAGGGCCCTGTCCCCGCGGTCGGGACGGGTCGGTGCCCACCTGCAGCAGGTGCGGTTGTGCAAGAGCTGCACCTGAGCAGCAATTCCCGACAATTCCCGACAATTCCCCGACAATTCCCCGCAGCCTCTCCTGGGCATTCCTGGCCCGTTCCACTGCTGCCCGTGTGCAGCGGGACTGCTCACACCCATGTCCTGGGGGATAACTGGGATTTGAGGGTTTGGAGAACTGGGATTTGTGCCTCCAGCACAGCTCCTGCCATCCTACCCCGTCCCGGGAAGGGTGCCCGTTCCCTGGGGACCGGTGTCATCGTGTCCTGGCACCCCTTGGGAGTCTTGCAGCATTCCCAGGGCAGGGAATGCAGCGGGTGCTTTCTGCAGGAGGGATGCTGGCCCTGCTCATGTGCTGCCAGGGACTGAGCTGTGCCTGGCTCCCATCACAGACCTCTGCCCCAAATCCCCCGTGCCCAGACCGATTTCCCCATCACCATTAGCGGGGTGTTGATGCTGGGAAAGCTGCAGCTCTTGGCTTTCCTTTGGGGAAAGGCCTGGGCTGTGTCTCGCTGCTGGATGTGGCCCCCAGCCCTTCAGAGCAGGGCACGGTTGGAGATGGTGCTGGTGGCACTGGGGGACATCACCCCCAAGCCCCTTTCCCTCCTTCCTCCTTGTCCCTGGAGTATTGCAGAAGCTCTTAAAGGCAGGCTTGGGGCCACATGGGTGGCTGTGCCTCGCCAGGCAGGACTCGGGATGTTGTCACAGAGTATCGGTGTCTCCTTATTGCCGGTTTGACTTGCAGCTCCCAGCCCTGGCACGTTCCCTGCCCTTCCTGCCTCCCCGCGCCCCGTGGGAGGATGTGGGACACCAAATCAGGGCCTCTGTCACCCTGTGGCACCGTGGAGCTGCTCTGACACCTCGACTTTGTCCCCAAAAGCCAAGCACAACACCGGTGCAGGGTGCTGCACCAGTTCCTGCTCCCAGAGGGATTGGGATCAGCCTCAGGCCCTTGTAGGAAAAAGCTGTATCCAAGCCTCATGGCTGGGGTTGGGAATGGGGAGCCTGCTCTGCTGCACCCCAAATCCCTTGGGATGGGAGGGGGAGTGATGACAATGCCTCCCTTGCAGGGCCCAGCGCTCGTGGCTCCCATGGCTGCGCACGCTCGTCCTGGCCCCGCTGCTCACCTACGCCTCCCTGCCCTTCCTCATCCGCCTCTTCCCCAGCCTGCTCACCAAATTCGTCTACCTGAACTTCCGTGAGTATCCCGGGGCTGTCCCAATCAGGAGAACCCCCACAGGGATTCAGCTGGCTGCTGCAGATCCCCCCAAACATGGGTGGCACCGTGCCAGGGTGGCACCAGGACGGCGTTTACCCGACTCCTGCTGTGCCGTGGGCTTGCAGAGGAGGCACAGAGGAGGATCTTTCCCTGTGTTTTGCAAGCTCTAATAACGTGGTGCTGGCAGCCCTGTTTACTGCCTGCAGTCACAACACGCCCGGGCACGCTCAGCATCAGCGGGGCTGGAAATTCGGGTGGGAGGAGATGGCAGAGGGCTGAGCTCCTCTGCCTCAGCACGGCCCTTGATGATTTAAAACAAATAACTCTCTGATTTAGAAAGAATTGCATAAAAGCAACTGGGTAGGAGGATTGTGGATGATGGCTGTGATTTCTCCATCAGTGGCCTTCCCCTTCTTCGTGGACTTTCGGAGGCCGGAGGTGCTGGTGAACAACACCATCAGCCTGTACCTCACCACGGAGCCAGGCGTCACAGTTGGAATCTGGTGAGCAGGATGTCCTCAGCATTCTATGTGGGACAGCAGTGTCCTGCTGGAGCCCCCCAGGGTAACCCTGCTGTCCCCTCAGGCACACGGTGCCAGGCAGCAGAGGGGCCGAGGCGCAGGGCAAGGACCAGCGCTGGTACGAGGAGGCTCTTGCTGATGCTCACCCCGTGATCATCTACCTGCACGGCAATGGGGGCACCAGGTGAGTTCCTGAGCTGCTGCTGCAGGGCCAGGACCAGGGCAGGATGGCTGCTCTGAGGTGGGAAGCAGCAAACTCGATGCAGCAGGCAGCAGTGCTGCGGGGCCGGGGCTGCTGCAGTGGTCTCTGACCCCAGCAGTCAAGAAAAATCCCTGTAAAATAAAGGGAAAAGTTAAAATTCACCCACCCCACAGCATCCAGCTCTTCCCTCCTGGGATAAGGTCACCCTGGTTCCTGACCTGCACTGGTGCTGGAGGGGAGGGTCCCTTGGGGTCTCCCTGAGCTCTAATCCCATTTTCCCCATCAGGGCTGCGAGGCACCGTGTCCAGTTCTTGAAGGTAAGTGGTGGCCTGTGGGGACACTGGGACCTGCTGGAGTAAGGCTCCTGCTGGCTCTGGGGACCCCACAGAGACCCTGTGCAGAGTGAAGGGGCCATGCTGGGGGTCCTGGGGTGCATCCCTGCCAGGACATAACTCAGTGCTGCTCTGACAGACGATGGGGGCTGCTGACTTCCACATCCTGGCTCTCGACTACAGAGGTAAAGTTGTCCTCCTGCCTCTTGCTGGGTGATACCCCTCTTGGGGCCTGTCCCCACCAGGGTCCTGACACTGAGCTGTGTCCCCTACAGGCTATGGGGACTCCACTGGACACCCCACAGAGAGTGGCTTCACCACAGATGTCCTGGCACTCTACGACTGGGCGAAAGCACGGAGTGGGAACAGCAGCATCCTCTTCTGGGGACATTCCCTAGGGACAGGGTAGGTGCAGGGGGCAGGATGGGGACACACCAGAGCCCACCCTGAGCCCTGTGACACTGCTGCCAGACTGGTGCCACCTGGGGATGGACCAAGGGCTTGGAGCAGCTCCTTGGCAGAGGCCCCTGCAAAGCCAAACACAGCCAACAAGGGGAACCTGAGGGAGCTGTGCATGCCCCCCTTTGCTGCTCCTCCTCACTGTCACCTCTCCTGTCACAGGATTGCCACCAACGCAGCGAGGAAACTGCAGGAGGAGCGAGGTGAGGGCGAGCATGGATGGATTGTCCCCAGGCAGTGTCACCCTGAGGCTCTGCACTGCCCTGGCCTGATTTTGGGGATGCAGAGGAGATGAGGAGCCCTCCCTATCCTCCCTACTGGGATGGGAACATCTTGGCCCCACTGCTGCCTGGGAGGGGAGTGTGGCAGCAGCCTGGCAGGGGGGACAGCCCCTCAAAGCCATGCCCACTCCCACCTCACTCTGCCCTCAGGGGTCCAGGTTGATGCTGTTGTCCTGGAGTCTCCCTACACCAACATCCGAGAGGCAGCTGCCAACATCCCCATCACCAAGGTGAGCCTGGGGGCTCTGCCTCTGGGGTCCCTCAGCAGGGACAGGAGGGGGCTCAGCCTCTGGGGTCCCCAGCTGGTGACAGGCTCTGCCTGTGGGTCCCCCCAGCAGTGTCAGCCCCAGCTTCCTGGGTCTCCCCCCTCACAGCTGAATCCAAGCTGTGGCTGAGCACCCCCAAACTCTCTCCCTGCCAGATCTACCGGCAGTTCCCAGGATTTGAGTCCCTCATCCTGGACTCCATGGCTCGGGCAGGAATGTTCTTCCGCAGCGATGAGAAGTGAGTTCCTGGTGGGAAGGGCCACAGCAGACCCCAGGGGCTGTGGGAATGATGCCAGGACCACCTGGCTGAGGAGAGGTGTCAGTCACCCCATTGAAATTCCTGCCCTCCTGTGTTTACCCAGCTCACTCGTACTTCAGAAGTGACTTTTTATTTGCATAATGTCAGGTATCAGTTTGGTTATTGAGCAAGTCCACAAGCCACCATTCTTTTTTTTTGGCACTCCTGTTCGTTGTAGCACACAGGGCCTGCCCAAAATCTGTTTGATTTATGGGTGCTTTTGAAACCTTATTGGTGACCCAATAATTGGGGTTAAGGTGATTAGGCTGCTTGGTGCTGCCATGCCAGGGCAAGCAGCATGGGCATCACTCAGGTGGGCACGAGGATGGCTCTGAGGGGCAGTGCTGGGGGGGTCAGGGTGCTGTGGGGATTTTAACAGGGATTGGGGAGGCTCCTGGGGGTCTGTTGGCTCTGGGGAGAGTCCTCAGGGCTGTGCTTGCTGCCTGCAGTGTGAAGGTGCTGGGCTGCCCCCTCCTCATCCTGCACGCAGAAGATGATGGAGTCCTGCCTCCAAAGCTGGGACACAAGGTGGATACCTGCCACCCAGGCTTTGAGCCTGGCTTTGGAGGGCTGAAGTGGCCAGAGAGGGGATGGCCATGCACCAGGAGGGGTTTGGGGTCCCCTGCTGGTGCAGTAACCACGCTCCCACCCCGTGGCAGCTCTACGAGACAGCACACAAAGCCTACAAGGACAAATCCAAGGTGAAGTTCATTACCTTCCCCAAAAAGCTGGGCTTGGGCCATGACTACATCTCCTTCAACCCAGAGCTGCCTGCCCTGGTGAAGTAAGTGCTGCTCCACAGAAATGTGGGGACACAGGATGAGCCTTGGCCTCCCCTTCCACTGGTGCCTCCTCCCCTGCTGCCTGCCCCCTGCTCCTTCCCCTCCCCACGGTGTTTGCTGGCATCACTTTGTAAACTTCCATCGCTCCCCACTGCCCTGAGCCTGTCCTCGGCCTGGGGAGGTGGCTCTGGGGACACCAGCTCCTGTTTGCCCAGGGTGCAGAGAGGCCCCAGCATGCAGGGATGACAAATCAGGCTCCGATGCAGCACAGGAGGCTCAGTGACACAGTGTAAGATTTATTACATCTTGTTGCAGAGACTTCTTAAATATAAAGTGATGCCAGGTGCTGCCTGCACTGATCCCATGCTCCCTCAAATCCACTCCAGGACCTCCCCCATGGCACTGAACTTACTGCTGTAAGTAATAAAAACTACTAAGAAACTTTTAAGTCGCCCTCTGCCTCCAGGATGCTGCAGGTTATTCAAGGGATGGAGACACTGATGTGGTCTGGGCAACCAGAGCCATGACTGGGAGCATCCCACGGGACACTGGTGGGGGCACATGGGCCTGGCACCCCCCTATCCTGCTTCAGCAGCACCTCTGAGGGCCCAGCCAGCTGTGTCCAGCTGTGCTGCCCACCCCACCCCTGGCCAACCCTCTTCCTGCGTGAGCACTGATAGCAGCAAGCCCATCCCTAATTTTAATCTTCACCAAACACCCCCCTTGGGACTCCAACGGCACTTTTTTTATTTTTACCACCTAATGCAAGCAACGGGGCGGCGTGGTTTCGCTTTCCACACGACACTTAATAAAAACCCCTCCCCTTCTGCCCACACCCCTGGGGAAAGCCAGCAGCAGCAGCAGCAGCAGCACACAGACTCAGACAGCAGAGAATTTTACAGCGCTCGTGTCCCCGGCCCCTACGCCGCGGTGCCGTTGGGGGTCTTGTCCTGCCCCGCGTCCCGGGGCTCGTTGGGTGGGGGGATCTTCAGGTCCGAGGGCTCCACGTGCCAGATGTCCCGGGCGTACTCCTTGATGGTGCGGTCGCTGGAGAACTTGCCGGCCGCCGCGATGTTCCTGATCACCATCTTGGTCCAGGCCTTGGAGTTCTGCGAGGAGAGGGGTGGGGTTGGCCACAAGGCTGGCTCTCAGCCAGGGATGAGAACCAGCCTCATCTCTGAGCAGGTCCCTGCTCCAGGGACCCAGCACAGCTCCCTACCGTGTCCCCGGGCTGGCACTCACCAGGTACAGCTCGCTGACCTTCTCCTGGCACTTGACATACGCCTCGTAGTCTGCAAAGACTTTAAACCTGTGGCAGCAAAGAAAGGAGGAGTGAAGAGCAGGAGAAATAGGAGTGCAGGCTGCCTGATCCGAGGTGTTATTACACCCCAGACCCTTAAATCCAGGGGTTAAACTTAACCCCTTTTAAACTTAACCACCCTTTACTCTGTTTTGGTGCAAAGGAGAAGTCCCCACCAGATACTCTCAAGAGGTAAAAATCACACAAAAGTTCACTTGCAAAAATAGAGCAAATTAAGGAAACTTTCGCAAAAGGAGTAAATACAACACCAAATTCAATGTAAAACCACTTACCATAGCATTACTTAGCATTTATTTAGTATTAAGCATTTACTTAGAATTTATTTAGCATTTGCTTAGCCCATTTAACTGGGAAACCTTTAAAACCTTAAGATGTTACCCATAAAGCTCTGTTAAAAGATTAAGAGAAGAAGAGAAAGATGGAAAAGGTACAGAAAAAAACCACACAGCTACCAGCTCCTGGGTTCCAGCGGGGGTGAGATGGAAACTCCAAGGAAGATGTCAGGGCAGCACGACGGCCACGAACCCCTCAGCCCCTTTTATACCCGCAGCCCTTCATGGGCCCGCCCCTAGGCGGGACTTCTGGTTGCTCGACCAATCAGGTGCTGGCTAGTACTGCCCCCAGTGTGATTGATCGGCAGCTCAGCCAATCAGAGGCTCGGTTAGCACAACCCCGAGCATAAAGGTGCCATGATTGACAGCTCTGCCAGGCTGAGGGGTCTGGGCGCTGCCTCAGCAGAGAGCCAGGCCGGACCCCAACCCCACACACACAGAGGCGTCCCAAGAACCCCAAAAACCCCAAAAACGGCTCGAGACATCGATCTAATCCAGTCTCTGACAGGCATCCTCCAACACAAAGCCTCCAGCTAAATTACCTCTCCTTGAGCCTTGCTGGTAAAGAACCCTGGATGCCCCCAGAGGGAAATGCAGGGAAAGCATTTCTCCAATCCCAATGCCCATGGCTGATCAGTGCTCTGGCCAGGAAAGCCCTTGAGATGCCTCAAATCATCTGGAAGGGCCGTGCACCCAAAGGCATTAATGTGACAACAGCCATCCACGGAGGGTCCATGCCTGAGGAGCATCATCCACGTGCAACGTGGTTCCAGCCCAGGGGAGGGACGGTACCCCAGTACCTCACCTGTCGTGGTGGAAGAGCATGTTGACCACGTCACTGAAGAGGTTGGGGTCTTTTGGGGAGAAGAAGCCACTTTTAATCTGGTCAACAGCCTGTTTCAGCTCGGGGAGCCGGTCGTAGTAGAGCTGGGCGTTGTACCTGGAGGGAAGGAGACTATAAAATGGTGCTGCCCCAGGTACCTGAGGTGGCAGCCCTGTGGCATCCCCAGCCCTCACCCTTTCTTGTCCAGCTCCGTGACATCCTCCACCCTCATGCCGAAGATGAACAGGTTTTCCTCTCCAGCCTCCTCGGCCATCTCCACGTTGGCTCCATCCATGGTGCCAATGGTCAGAGCCCCGTTCAGCATGAACTTCATGTTCCCGGTGCCCGACGCCTCCGTGCCCGCCGTGGAGATCTGCTCCGACAGGTCGGTCGCAGGGATCACTGCCAACAAAACACACGGACACCAGGGGCTCGTGGTGACCAGCTTTGGGTTTGTTTCCTGCTGAAGGACCATGGTGGGAGCCATGGGATGGAGGGACACCCCCTCCCCATGTGTCCCACCCAGGGTACCTTTCTCTGCCAGGGACACCCTGTAGTTCTCCAGGAAGATGACCTTCAGCTTGCTGCCCACCATGGGGTCGTTGTTCACCACCTGAGCCACGGCGTTAATGAGCTTGATGATCATTTTAGCCATGTGGTATCCCGGGGCAGCCTGGGAGAAAAGCCACAGGTGAGCCAGGAGGGCTGGTGAGGCACACCCAGCTCCCACGTGTCCAGGGAACAAGCTGTTCATCCCTGTTCCCATCACCTAATCCAACATGTGCTACACCACAACATTTTTGGGGGCTTCCATGACCACAGACGGCAGATGGTTGCCCAAACCCCACCCAAACTTGCTTGGGTTGAAGCACCAGTGGTTCTGGGACAACTTCATGGGCTTAACACCATGGAATCATGGAATTGTTTAAGTTGGAAAAGCCCTCAAATCCAACCATTCCCCCAGCACTGTCAAGGTCACCACTGACTCATGTCCCCAAGTGCCACATCCACACGGCTTTTAAATTCCTCCAGGGATGAGGACTCCACCACTGCCCTGAGCAGCTGTTTCAATGCCTGACCACCCTTTTGAAGACAAAATTTTTTGTAATATCCCACCTAAACCTCCCTTGGCACAGCTTGAGGCCGTTTCCTCTGTCATGTCCCTCGTTCCCTGGGAGAAGAGACTGACCCCTGCCAGCTGCACCCTGCTGCCAGGGAGTTGTAGAGACGTGGCCCCATGAGGCATCTGCACCCATGTCCCCCAGGACACTTCCAAGGATTTCCTCCAAAATCTCTAAAACTCCTGACCCAACTTACCTTGCCTCCAATGATCACTGTCCTCGGCACAAAGAGCTTTGCAGGATCCCTCCTGATTCCTGAAGAAAACAGCAGTGTTACAGTGGGATGGGGGGCACAGGGATGCTGCTGCAGCCCTGGGGCACCCTGTCCCCTCGGGGCGTGGTGGCTTACGGTTGTACATGGTGATGATGTGCAGGCAGTTCATCAGCTGCCGCTTGTACTCGTGGATCCGCTTCACGTGCACGTCGAACATGGAGGAAGGGTTGATCTTCACCTTGTACTCCTTTTCCAGGTACTGGGCGAACTTCACCTTGTTCTCCTGGGCCAGGGCAGGGGCCACATCAGCCCTCAGGCAACATCAGCCTCCCCTCTCTGCTCCCCCTGCCCACGCCCCTCACCTGCTTCACTTTGGCCACCTCCCGGATGAAGAGGTCGTCGTCCACGAACTTGTGCAGCTTGGTCAGCTGGCTCAGGTCCCGCACGTAGTCTTCCCCGATTTTCTGCAACAGGAGCAAGGGCACATGCTGATGGTGGGATGGTTTGGGATGGAAGAGACCTTGAACATCATCTACCTCCAGCCACTGCCATGGGCAGGGACACCTTCCACCATCCCAGGTTGCTGCAAGCCCTCTCCAGCCTGGCCTGAAACACTTCCAGGGATCCAGGGGCAGCCACAGCTTCTCTGGGCACCCTGTGCCAGGGCCTCACCACCCTCACAGGGAAGAATTTCTTCCCAGTATCCCATCTAACCATGTCCCCTGGCAGTTTACATCCATTCCTCCTTCTCCTGTCACTCCATCCCTTGTCCAAAGTCTCTCTCCAGCTCTCCTGGAGCCCCTTTAGGCACTTGAAGGGGCTCTAAGGTCTCCCTGGAGCCTTCCCTTCTCCAGGCTGAACACACAGCCAGGCAGAGTCAGGAGATCATCTCTGTGACCTCCTTTGGACTTGCTCCAGCAGCTCCACATCCTTCTGATGTTGGAGACCCCAGGGCTGAAGGCAGCCCTGCAGGTGAGGTCTCACCTGAGCGGAGCAGAGGGGCAGAATCCCCTCCCTTGACCCTCAGCTATCCAGAAGATGTGAATGGTTGAGGTTCTCGTGGCCCCCTGGGCTCAGCAGGGAAGGGTCAGTGCTCCCCCCAGGCCGGTACCTCCGCGATGAGCTCTGCCAGCCCCGGGTTGCAGAGCAGGAGCCAGCGCCGCGGCGTGATCCCGTTGGTCTTGTTCTGGAACTTCTCCGGCTCCAGCGCCGCAAAGTCCTCGAATCTGCCAGGGCGAGGATCAAGGGGTTTGGTGAGGGCCAGGGTGTTATAAACTCTTACCAATCCCTTCATAGCCAAACAGCCTAGCTACCTGGATGGCATAAAAATGAATGGGAGGCTCTTGTGGCAGTGTTTGAAACAAAAAGGTTTACTAAGAAACAAAATAACAAAGCTCTTTACAGAGAAAAGCCGTGCCAGGTACAAGAGGTCCTTGCCCTGCTAAGACACGCCACAAAACCGATTAAATCTTTTGTTCTGTGCTTTTTCTACCTGATGGCCCAGCTGGGACTTCTTGGCCCCAGTCCAATAGAACAGCCCCAAGTTTGAGGTGAAGTTCTAAAGGTCCCATGAGGTGTCCCCATACCAAATTCGGGGAGAACTTTCTGAGGTCTTTTCCTTTTTTGGCAGACAAAGAGTATTTGTAAATTCCCTTGTAATTTGGTCACCCCGTCAACAGGGGACACACTGCTACACGAGGATGGCACAGCTCCAGCCTTGCCCACCTGGCACCGCCACCCCTTCCCAGGCGAGGGTGACCCGTCCCCACCTCCCTCCTCTCACTCACACTTGAGTCTTGACGATCTCGGAGTGGATTTTGGCCACGCCGTTGACGGCGTGGGAGCCCACGATGCAGAGATGGGCCATGTTGATCCTCTTGGTGTCCCCCTCCTCGATCAGGGACATCCTCCGCAGCCGGTCCGTGTCGTTAGGGAACAGGGACGCAATGTGCTGCCGGTGGAGGCAGGGACGTGGTGAGAGGTGGTGGCACGGAGGGATGTCCCACCCCATGGCTTACGAGGAGAGGCCACGGTCATGTCCCCAGTGCATTTGACACCAGCCAGAGCGGTGGCTTTTACTCTGTTGTGGTGGTGCAACCCCCCTCCAAAGAGTGCCCTTTCTCAGCACGGACATCTCTGGATAGAAGGACCTCCCAAGCTGCCACACAGAGGGCTTTGGGGACACACGCTTGGCCAGTGAGGCCGTTTTGGCAAAAGCCTCGTGCTGCCAGACCAGGAAGTCAAACCACCATCTCCTCTGCACTCCCAACATCATCTTTCCCAGGATGAATTTAGCATTTAGGAAGTAAAGAAATTTTTCAGCTCTCAAGTCCCTGAAGCAATGGGTGAAGCCTCCCAACAGTCACTACCTGCAGGATGGCAATGTGCTGCTGGGAAAGGGCTTTCCTACACATCAACTTCCCAAAACAGCAGCTGGAATCCCCCAGCCACACACCCAACATCATCAGTTTGTGCATGCCCCTCATCCTGACAGTACATTCCTGTCCCCTCTCTGGAGCAGGCTCCCAGGCACTCACATCCAGGTGTCTCTGGTTGATCTCGTAGATGATCTGCAGGTGCCTGGGGAGCAGCTTCTCCACCAGGTCCACGGGCCAGCGCTCCAGGGCCTCGGGAAGCACCGTGTGGTTGGTGTAGGCAAAGGTCCTTTTGGTGATGTCCCAGGCCTGGCAGGGAAGAGCCAGTGCTCAGTCACACCTCAAGTGCCAGAACCCACCCATGCTCCTCCAACCATTCCCAGCAGCCCAGCCCAGCCAGCTCCTCCCAGTCCACACCAGTAAAACCCAGCCTGACTGCTCCGTGTCATTCCCAGCAGCCACAAAATTGGCTCCTCCACCATGGGCAGGTGGGGTGCAAGTGCAGGAGACCAGGTGGGGTGTCCCTACCTTATCCCACGGCAGCTTCTCGATGTCCACAAAAATCCTCATCAGCTCAGGGATGGCCATGGCAGGGTGTGTGTCATTCAGCTGGATGGCAACCTGGGGAGAGCAGGGTGGCACGTGGGGACACTGGGAACCCCACGGAGGGCCCACAAACATCTGCATCCTCTGGGAGGTGTTAAACAAGCTCCAAGGCAGAGGTCAGAGCAGCCCTGGCTCGTACCTGCTCTGGGAAGGAATCAAACACGGTCCGGACGCTGTCCGTGCTCCCGAATTTGGATGCTTTGAAGCGGCGGATGATGTCCTGGAGGGTGGCAGCCACGACAAAGTACTCCTGCTTCAGCCTCAGCTCCTTCCCTTCGAAGAACTGTGGGCAGAGGAGCAGGCAACTGCAGGATTCCTGCAGGATTCACTGCACTTCCCAGGGGAAGGTTTTCCCAGGGTGGGACCCCTCTGTGCTTCCCCCAGCATCAGTTGTAATCCCAAGCTCTTCTTGCTTCCCAGATTCCAGCACAAGGGTTTGGTTTGTGCTGGTACAAACAGGTTGAATCCCAGCTGAGCACTGTCAAAATCTGTTCTCTGTGGTTTGAACTTTCTGGTTGCAAGGAAAGGTACCAGGAAAATGGAAAGGGAAGCCATAGGAGCTATTTCCAAGACAAGGATTTAACCACCATTTGTGCAGCAAAAAACATCAACCTGCTGCTCTGCGAAGAAAAAGCTGCAGGAGACAACCTCACCACTGGAGCTGCAGTGCCCTCAGCTCTCCTCACCAGCTGGGAAAGCTGGAGGAGGATTAAATGGGAAAAACACCATCAGGACTTGCCTCAAACAGGCTGCAGAGCAAGAAGAGCTTCCCTTTGTTTTTACCTGCTCCACAGCTTGGTTTGTGGCTAGGGAAGGGTTGTGGTCCCACCACAACTCTGTGCCAGCTTGGCAAGAACTCCCAGAGCAAGAGGGCTGGGGTGCAAACAGAAATTTGAGGCACAACCTCTGGTCCCAGGGTTGCAAAGGGCCACCAGGGTAACACCAGCAGCGTTCAGCAGTTTGCCTTCAGGTTACATTCTGAGACTCAAGGAACATTTCTGCAGCAGGGCCTGCTCATCCCCACTCGCTCCGGGCAGAGCTCAGGGAAACAGAGGCAGCAACCCTCATCCAAGCACTGCAGGCAGCTCGAAACACAACTAAAAACATCTCTGCAGCATCCTGGAGTGAGGGGCTGCTCCCCTTCCCCCTCCACCTGGGCACTCTTTACCCATCCCTAAAATACCGTGACTCACGTTGTCGTTGGGGTAGAGCACCCGGGAGATGTTCTCAGCCAGGTTCCTGTCCAGCACGGCCTGGATGTAGTCCCCAACGTTGACTGGGGAAGAGCAGAGGGATAAGGTGGGTGTGGGACCCCCTGAGCTCCCCCAGCCCCCCCAGCTCCCACTTACAGTCACGCAGGTTGAAGTCGTTGGGAGCACGGGCCGACCACAGGCGCATGGTGTTGACGGTGTTGTTCATGTACCCGGGCACGGGGGTGTCGTAGGGCAGTGCCAGCACCACCTGTGACATCCCCAGGGCAGCTGGAATTGGGTTGGGATCCCCCCCCATGCTCCCCCCCTGGAGCCCTCCCATCCCACAGAGCCTCCTGCTCAGGGCTGAGCTCAGGGTGGTGTCCCTGCACAGGGCTGCACGGGTGGGGACGTCCTTGGTACCCCTGCATGGGGACACCCTCTGGCTCTGCCTGCTGGCTGGTGTTTGCCAGAAGTGGTCAGGGCATGGAGAGTGGCTTGTAAAGGTCAGGAGCAGCTTAATTTAGGTTTAATTTAGAGCTGCACATAGCAAACAGACCTGCTGGAGCTGTTTTTGGTAGTTTGTAGAATCCCAAAATGGTTTGGGTTGGAAGGGACCTTAAAGTCCATCTTATTCCAACCCCCTGCCATGGGCAGGGACACTTCCCACTAGGCCAGATTCCTCCAAGCTCCATCCAACCTGGCCTTGGACACTTCCAGGGATNGCAGGGTGTGTGTCATTCAGCTGGATGGCAACCTGGGGAGAGCAGGGTGGCACGTGGGGACACTGGGAACCCCACAGAGGGCCCACAAACATCTGCATCCTCTGGGAGGTGTTAAACAAGCTCCAAGGCAGAGGTCAGAGCTGCCCTGGCTCGTACCTGCTCTGGGAAGGAATCAAACACGGTCCGGACGCTGTCCGTGCTCCCGAATTTGGATGCTTTGAAGCGGCGGATGATGTCCTGGAGGGTGGCAGCCACGACAAAGTACTCCTGCTTCAGCCTCAGCTCCTTCCCTTCGAAGAACTGTGGGCAGAGGAGCAGGCAACTGCAGGATTCCTGCAGGATTCACTGCACTTCCCAGGGGAAGGTTTTCCCAGGGTGGGACCCCTCTGTGCTTCCCCCAGCATCAGTTGTAATCCCAAGCTCTTCTTGCTTCCCAGATTCCAGCACAAGGGTTTGGTTTGTGCTGGTACAAACAGGTTGAATCCCAGCTGAGCACTGTCAAAATCTGTTCTCTGTGGTTTGAACTTTCTGGTTGCAAGGAAAGGTACCAGGAAAATGGAAAGGGAAGCCATAGGAGCTATTTCCAAGACAAGGATTTAACCACCATTTGTGCAGCAAAAAACATCAACCTGCTGCTCTGCGAAGAAAAAGCTGCAGGAGACAACCTCACCACTGGAGCTGCAGTGCCCTCAGCTCTCCTCACCAGCTGGGAAAGCTGGAGGAGGATTAAATGGGAAAAACACCATCAGGACTTGCCTCAAACAGGCTGCAGAGCAAGAAGAGCTTCCCTTTGTTTTTACCTGCTCCACAGCTTGGTTTGTGGCTAGGGAAGGGTTGTGGTCCCACCACAACTCTGTGCCAGCTTGGCAAGAACTCCCAGAGCAAGAGGGCTGGGGTGCAAACAGAAATTTGAGGCACAACCTCTGGTCCCAGGGTTGCAAAGGGCCACCAGGGTAACACCAGCAGCGTTCAGCAGTTTGCCTTCAGGTTACATTCTGAGACTCAAGGAACATTTCTGCAGCAGGGCCTGCTCATCCCCACTCGCTCCGGGCAGAGCTCAGGGAAACAGAGGCAGCAACCCTCATCCAAGCACTGCAGGCAGCTCGAAACACAACTAAAAACATCTCTGCAGCATCCTGGAGTGAGGGGCTGCTCCCCTTCCCCCTCCACCTGGGCACTCTTTACCCATCCCTAAAATACCGTGACTCACGTTGTCGTTGGGGTAGAGCACCCGGGAGATGTTCTCAGCCAGGTTCCTGTCCAGCACGGCCTGGATGTAGTCCCCAACGTTGACTGGGGAAGAGCAGAGGGATAAGGTGGGTGTGGGACCCCCTGAGCTCCCCCAGCCCCCCCAGCTCCCACTTACAGTCACGCAGGTTGAAGTCGTTGGGAGCACGGGCCGACCACAGGCGCATGGTGTTGACGGTGTTGTTCATGTACCCGGGCACGGGGGTGTCGTAGGGCAGTGCCAGCACCACCTGTGACATCCCCAGGGCAGCTGGAATTGGGTTGGGATCCCCCCCCATGCTCCCCCCCTGGAGCCCTCCCATCCCACAGAGCCTCCTGCTCAGGGCTGAGCTCAGGGTGGTGTCCCTGCACAGGGCTGCACGGGTGGGGACGTCCTTGGTACCCCTGCATGGGGACACCCTCTGGCTCTGCCTGCTGGCTGGTGTTTGCCAGAAGTGGTCAGGGCATGGAGAGTGGCTTGTAAAGGTCAGGAGCAGCTTAATTTAGGTTTAATTTAGAGCTGCACATAGCAAACAGACCTGCTGGAGCTGTTTTTGGTAGTTTGTAGAATCCCAAAATGGTTTGGGTTGGAAGGGACCTTAAAGTCCATCTTATTCCAACCCCCTGCCATGGGCAGGGACACTTCCCACTAGGCCAGATTCCTCCAAGCTCCATCCAACCTGGCCTTGGACACTTCCAGGGATGGAGAGCTTGGCTGCAGATGCGGAGCAGCCAAATCTGTCCTCATCCCTGTGTCCATCTCCTTCCCAGTTTGCCCCACCACTCCCTTTTCCATCCCAGCCCAACCTCCCTGGCAGAGATTCTGCAGGACTCATCCCTGGGGTGCAGCCAGCCAGGAAGAGCCCCCCAAATGACAGGACAAGCCATGCAAGGGACATTGCTGTCCCCAGCCCTTACCTGGGTGTCGATCCACTTGGCACCAGAGGCAGAGTGCTCCACCCGGCCGTAGAAGTGCACGGGCAGCATGTACTCAGGCCGGGCCTTCTCCCAGGGATTGCCATGCCGGAGCCAGTCATCAGCTTCTTCCACCTGCCACAGAGACCCAGAGCAGTGACAGGGTCACCCAGCCCTGGGCACCTCCCCAGCTGCAGGATGGCTGGGGCAGGAAGGCTGGGAAAGGCTCTGCTAATGGCAAAGGGAAGGATGCCGTGTGTCCACCCTAAACCTGGGTTTTGGCACTGCAGGGTCAGCCTGGAGGCACCACCCTGAACTCTGGGGTGTCTGTGCCTTCCATGGGGATGGGGACAAACCCAAAGCTTCTCTTAGTGCACTGCTGATGTTGCATTTCCAAACCAGCCTCTTCCAGAAGAGGAACACAACGGCTCCATCCTCACCTGCTCCAGGCAGCCATGGAGCAGCTCTTGGGGTGGCCCTGAGCAGGGCACACTGAGGATGGGGACAAGGGATGGACGCTGTGAGCTTGCACTGCTTTAGGAAGTTAAATTTGTTCACAAAAATATCTGCTAAATTTTAAACATCACAGCAGCAGCAGCCTCTGAGCTGAGGGGAAGTGTCTGTACACCCCAGCCTAAGGGGGAGGAGTGAATTTGGGGTTCCAGCTGTTCCAGGGGACAGTGAGGGCCACGCATCTCCATCCATACCTGCCACCCATCCCGGATCTTCTGGTTGAAGATGCCGTACTCGTAGCGGATGCCGTAGCCGTAGGCTGCCAGCCCCAGCGTGGCCATGGAGTCCAGGAAGCAGGCTGCCCAGGGGAGAGGAGAGCAGTGAGCTCCTTGGAGCCCTGGGAGATGGATCCTTCTCCCTGGGACAGCCACAAGCCCCACAGGGCCAGCAGCCAGGGCCAGCAGCCATCCAGCACCTTGCTCCGTGCTGGAAAGGCTGGAGCAATAACCCCCCAGGATGAGGAACTTCCCACAGTGGATGTAAAGCCCTCAGGGATGTGCCCACCACCTGGGGGGTTCACTCACCTGCCAGCCTGCCCAGACCCCCGTTGCCCAGCCCAGCATCCTCCTCGATTTCCTCCAGCTCTTCCATGTCCAGCCCGAGCTACAGATGGGAAGAAGGAGAGGGGCTGGAGACTGTCAGGGTGCCCAGCCCCACAGAGGGGAGGCATTGTTGGCACACAATCGCTTGCAGGTGGGCTCCAGGAGGGCTGGAAAGGCACCCAATTCCACAAGAGCCACCTCTGCAGGTGGGACACTGTGATTTGAACCCAAAGCAGCTGTTCTCCCCCTCAGCTGTGTCTCTGTGCCATGGCAGGGGCCATCTCCCATGTTTCAAGTCACTCTACCAGGCTTTACAAGGGACATTCACACCCTTGACCTTGCCATGGGCAAGATCTGGGGGTGGGGGGCACCAAACTATAACCAGGCCGCTGCCTTTGGGGTTCTAGACACTTCCAAGGGCTCTGAGAGCTTATTCCCAGGCCTGTTCCCTCTCTCCATGGCTGCAGTCCTGCAAGGGCAGGCACCAGGTTCCTGTTCCCCCAGCACCCCTTATCCCTTGAGGCAGCCACCCAGGTGGAATATTCCTGCTGGGAATAGGTGGAATATTCCAGGTGGAATATTCCTGGAATGCCCCCAGCACCCCTATTCCCTGGGGGAAGGCACCTGGGTGCCATCTCCCTGCTTCCCCAGCACCCCAATCCCTTGGAGACAGGATCCAAGTGCTGTGTTCCTGCTCCCTAGTCACCTCCATCCTCTGGAACAGGCACCCAGGTGCCCTTCCTCCCAACTGCAGGCACCACCCTTTAGGGTGAGAAGCATCTACACCCCTTTTGCAGGGAAATGGAAAATTTCCAGCCCAGGATGCTGTAGGAGGAAGTGGTTTTGCCTATGCAAAACTCCTTGGGGAGCTCAGGTGGAGACCTTTGGTCCATTGCCCTGCCCTGATGTCCCCTGGTCACAGCAAGCAGGGATAAAAAATTTAAAACATCCCCCCACCCCCCCAAAATAAGTTCTTCTCCTTTGAAGTGTTTGCACAAAAGCTGTTCCTGCTCTTCTGCAACCACCCTGGCCACATCTGATGATGTTGAACACAAGAGGTGACAGGGTGGGGACAAAAGGAGCCACCCAAAACCCTTCAATAACCCCAGTGCCACCTGGTGCCAGCACCCAGCTGGGCTTAATTCAAGGTTTTATTCCTCCTGATCAAGGACATGAACACTCTCATCCACAGAACCACCAGGGTCCTTCCAGGACACGGGATCCTGCTGCATTCCCCAGAAGACAGCACCCCCAGGCTGGGCAGCTGCAGACCTTTCAAGGGCAGGCTCTGGAGCAGCCTTTATTCCCTAAGTCATCCCCTGTGGCTCAGGGAGCAGTTTGCAGCCCATGCAGCAAAACATGGACATTCCCAGGAGCTGGAAAACATGGATCCCTCCCAGTCCAGGTCGTGATCCCTCATGGGATGCTCACCTGGTAGACAGCCTCGTCACAGGCGTTCTGCAGCCCCAGGTTAATCATCGTGTTCTGCAGCGTCCTCCCCATGTAGAATTCCAGGGAGAGGTAATAAATCCTCTGGAAGAGAAAACCACCCCGTGGTCACCTTTCCCATGGCTGGAGGAGGCTCCCCTGCACTCCAGAAGCTGCTGTGGGGTGATATCTCAAAAACAAACAGGGAAAAAACCCCAGCTCTCAACAGAGCAGGGTGGTTTGCACCTGGAATTTCAGGGCTGTGGCTCCTGGGTGGCCCTGCAGCCCCTGCCCTGCTCTTTCCCAAACCGGGAAGAGGCTGCTCCATTTGGACAAGGGCGGGGACAGCTCCAGGACGGTCACCCCACGCACGCCGGTGGCAGCGCTAAGTTAAACTTTAAACAGGAGCCGTTTCCTAATGTCACTCCGGGCTGCAAAGCCACTGGAAAGCCGAGCGAGCTGCCGGGGCCAGGCGGTGGCTGTGGGGACAAGGGGCTTCCTCTGCTGTCCCCTGGCAGCAGGGGACACTCCCGCTGACACCGCGGCCGGTCCGGCCTTCTGTAAGCCGAGCCCCGGCGTCAGCACCGGCAGGTTTTAAGGAAGGATTTAGGCTGGGGGAAGTCGCTGACTCGGCAGATTTCCCCAGGACCTGCGCGGGGTCGGGCCGGGAACGGAGGTGGGATAGAATCCCGGAGTCCTAAAATGGTTTGGGTTGGGAGGGACCACAAAGATCGTCACAACGCTCCTGCCACGGGCAGGATGCGCTGGGCAGGATCCAGTGGGATTTACTGGTTTGACTCCAGGCAGGCAGCGCCCGGCTGGCCTGGGCTGCACGGGAGAGTCCCAACTCCAAACCCTGCCAGAGGCTCCTTCTTCTCACCCCTACACAGCACGGGGGAGTGCTGAGCTATCGCGGCTGGCACGGTCCCAGCGAGGTGTCGGCAGGGAGGAAATTGATGCCGACAGGGACATCCAGGTGTCAGGAGGGGGATTAGGGCTTAATCCCCCCGCGGCAGAGCCCGGAGCAAGCCAGCGGGACGAGCAGCAGCACAGCAGCTCCTGCACAAACCGGATCTCTCACGCTTGGCATCACTTGTGTTAAACAAGACCTGTTTGCGGCTGGCTTCGGGTGCCTTTAAGCCTTTCCAATAATTCCCCCGGGAAGGCTTTGGAGTTGGTTTTGGTAGACGGCACCCACGCCGGCGCCGCGGGACAACAAACGGCGTTCCCATGCCCTGCACCCCGCTGCCGGCCAAGCCGGGCTCTGTTTGTTTTGCAGAGCAAAGGACAGCGGCCTCGCTTGGTAAAGTCCAGTCCCTCCTCTCGGGAAAGTTACCGGAACAGCCCTAAATCCACGAAAAACCGAGCCCCGCCAATCCTTCTAGCCCAGCGCGGAGGGAGGGTTCACATCCACGGGGTTCCCATGGCTCCCACTCCAGCCACAACCCAGGACCCACCGTGGGGGGTTCCCAGCAACCCGCCCCGCAC
>VXAX01001840.1:206747-259868 GCA_013399835.1 Leptocoma aspasia
CAGCCGCTCTCGGAGCACGTACAAGGAAGGTGGTGCCCGCCGGGCCCGGAGGGAGAACCCGGAAAGTGTCGTGATGTGTCCCCCCGTGTCACGATCCATCCTCGTGTCACGGTCCCATCCCTGTGTTACGGTCCTCTCCCCGTGTCACGGCCTCTCCCTGCCCGGCTGCCCCCCGCCCTCCCCCGCAGCATTTCCCGGCCCTCTCCCTTTCCCCCCCGTCTCCTCACTGTTCTCTGCCTGGCCGCACTCCCTCTGGAAATGGCGTGGGATCTCCTTCCCCCGGCTCCGGGCACTTCCACACCGTGCTCTGCCTCTCGCACCGCGGCTGCCCGCAGGACTCTGCCCTGCCCTGCCTCCGCTTCCTCCCAAGGGCAAAAATACCCGTTATGAGCTTCCAACGCAACACTTTCTCCTCCCCCTCCTCCTTATCCTACTTCTCCTCCTCCGCCTCCTCCTCCAGCCATGGCTCCGCAGCCTTTCCAGGCTGTGTTTTCCCTGTCCTGGGCTCATTCCCAGCAGGGTGGGCAGCGAGGCAAGGAAATGGGATTGTGCCGCTCTGACCCCACCTGCAGAGCTGCCTCCAGCCCTGGGGTCCAACATCAGAAGGATGTGGAGCTGCTGGAGTGAGTCCAGAGGGGGCCACAGAGATGCTGCAAGGGCTGGAGCCCCTCTGCTCTGGAGCAAAGGCTGGGAGTGTTCACCAGGCAGAGAGGAGACTCCAGGGAGACCTTAGAGCCCCTTGCAGGGCCTAAAGGGGCTCCAAGAGAGCTGGGGAGGGACTTTGGACAACGACCTGGAGTGACAGCATGGGGAAATGGCTTTGCAGTGCCAGAGGGCAGGGTTAGATTAGATTAGATCCATGCACAGGCTTCCACCCAGAGAGTAGCAGAATCACAGAATCATGGCATGATTTGGGCTGTAAAGGAGCTTAAAGATCATCCAGTTCCACCCCCAAGGATAGGGATACCTTCCACTAGCCCAGGTTGCTGCTCCAAGCCCTGTCCAGTCTGGCCTTGGACACTTCCAGGAATGGGGCAGCTACAGGGCAACCTGTGCCAAGGCCTCATCACCCTCACAGGGAGGAATTTCTTCCCAATACCTCATCTAAATCTCTCTTCTGTCAGTGTAAAACCATTCCCCCTTGTCCCATTGCCACAGATGCTCTGGCCCTGGGCTGTTCCCTGTGCTGTACATGACTTACAGGCTGGTTTTACATGCTGCAGGGAAGATGCAGTTTCCTGTATCTCCGGTGTTCTGGGCACATTCCCACTCGGGAAGGAACAAACATCCTTCTGAGATGCACTTCATGCATTAGCATTTTATTCTTTAGCCCTGGACTCGAGCCCGTGATGAGCTCAGAGGCTGCACATTGAAAACCTCTCCTGAGCCACTCTGGGAAAACAGGGCAGGCACTGATATCCCAGCAGCGAGTCCTTCTCACGGCCCTGGGAGAAGTGTCCATGCTGTTCCCTTGGAAATGACTCCCCCTCCACTGATCCCGTAGCATTTTGCCTCTATTTCATCTCCCAGGGGAGCTGGTGCTCTGTACCCAGCCTGGTCATTCCTCCCTCCTTCCAGGGATCCAGGGGCAACCACAGCTTCTCTGGGCACCCTGTGCCAGGCCCTCCCCACCCTCACAGCCAAGAATTCCTTCTTCAAGTGGCTTCCATGGCCCCCTCCCTCCCACTGACTGAGTTCTGTCCGTCCTCTGCTGCTGTCTCTGGCCAAGGACAGCAAGGGATGTGCACCAGGGGGGGATGAGGTGGGAAGTGAAGCACAGAGATGCTCTGGAAGCTCTGCCCTTCTCTGGTAAAAGTCCTTTATTAGAACGGCAAACATGACACTTCTCGTCAGTACAGCGGCTGTGTGCAGCTACCATCGCGCAACGGGGGGACGACGTCTTACAATCACTGGGACTCTAAGAAGCACCATGAACACCCTAAAGAATGGGGGATGACAGCTGAGAGAGGAGCCCCGGGTGAGCCGGCCACGGGGGCTCCTCAGGAATCCACCCAGGAGCTGCCCGGCGTTGTCCCGCAACGCGGCTCTCCGGCAGCTGGGAGGAACTCCTCGCTGGGAGTCAACGAGATAGCACCCATCCAATAAATTAGGAAAACTTAATGCTAGAGCAACAAGGGAATGAACGGGACTGTCCTAGAGGAGGGCACGCTGGGAGGGAATGGGCTATTTACACTTGTCTTTCTGCTGGGCCAGCGCTGCCGGCGCATCCCACGCGGAGCCGGGAACGCCGGCACTGCTGCCCGTCCCGGCTCCGCGGGGACCAAGCGGAGCGAGCGAGGGGACACGCGTGTGCAGGCGCTCTGGGCTCGGTGACGGGGCTGGCACCGTTCCTCTCCTGCCTCTGGATTACCAGAAAGTCAAGCAGGGGATGGAGGCTGCCGGGAATGCTGCCGGCAGCAGGCGCGTATTCCTGAGTGCGTGGCAGGGCTGTGGCCAGCTCTCCTTCCTCCCCATCCCATCCCCACCCCCGGGCTCTCTGTCAGACCCTCGCTGCAGAATGAATTCTCCGGTGATTGGAAGGACACTATCAGTTGAATTTAAGGCTAGGCTTTATATGGCAACTATAAAAAAATAAACACTAATCTCCAAAGAGCCCAGTGAGGGCTCTCCGGTCTATGGCTGTGGCGCGTGTGCTGGCACCGAGGTGTGGGGGGGCCCCTGGAGAGCCCCCCATGGGCATTCAGCACCCGACCAAGGGCCTGCCAGCACCTGGAGCACCTGGGGACAGGACGGCCACCTCCTGCCCCACAGAGACGCCCCAGGGGGACACAGGACAGAGTGGGGTGTTTTGGTAAGGACATGGAGACTGACTGGTAATCCAGGACCCACCTCTACACATGACCGAGGGTGCTCTGCAAGAAAGGCCACAGGGGAAAGAAATAATCCTGCAAAGTAACCAGGCTGGCGTGGGCGGAAGCGTTCCCGTGGTGGGGTCCCTCCGGCTGGCCCCACGGGAGGGGAAGGCGAGACGGAAATGCCCCCTCCCCCCCAAAACCCCAACTCAAATCAGGAAAACCAAACCTAAAAGCGGACACAGGAGAACAGCTCAGGCTACCTAGGTACTTCATCAGCCAAGGAGAGCTAAAGAGCGAAGCGCACACACACAGGACAGCGCGGAGGCCGGAGAGCGGAGGCGGCCGAAAGCCAGGATCTTCCTTCCTGATTTGCTTCCCCACCTCCGGCCAGAGGCCGAGCAGGGACCCGGCAGCTGGGCAGGGACCCGGCAGCTGGGCAGGCTGGCCTTGTCCTGCAGGAGGGAACGGGCTGGCTCCTCTCATCCCAAGAAGAGGCAGCCGGCTCCGGGAGCATCCTCAGGGCATGGCCGAGCGCGAAGCGTAGAACTCGGGCACCGGCAGCCCGGTGTGCAGTGTCACCTGCAAGGAGAGACACGGGTCTCAGCTGTGTCCCAGTGTGCCTGCTGGGACAGCTCGTGGCATGGCAGCTGGCACATTGTCCCCAGAGAGGGCAGGAGCAGCACTGGGGACAGGCAGGATGTGACCGGAGATGCAGGTGTCCCCAGAACTGTGGCAGTGGCTCCATCTGGCTTTTCTGTTGCTCGCTTTTCTGTGCTGCTGGAGTGAACTGGGACTGCTGGTACCAAGCCCCAGATATTCCCAGATATTTGGCTGTGTACAAATCCCACAGCCTGCTGCCAGAGAGGTGGGACATGGCAGGAGTTGGGTCTTTGTGCAGGTGAGATGGACAAGAGGGGATGGGAAGGCCTGAAGGACAGTGAAGACATTAGAGGAGATCTTGGAGAAGCCCCTGAGCTGAGTGGGGATGGGGACAGAGAGGGGACAAGGATAGTGGAGGGGATGTGACTGATTGCTGGTGGGAGGAAGGAGCTTTGTGGTGGGGAAGCTGAGCAGCATGAGGATCTTGGACAGGGCCATGCTCACACAGGCGCTGGTGGAATTCAGTTCCCTCCACAAATGCTTTCATTTGGGAGGAGAGCACAATTCCTCCTTTTACTGCACCAGCAGCATTTCCCCCTTCAGATACAGATTCGAAGAAAATTGTCTAAAATACAGTGATTTCCCACCTAATTAGAGTTGTTTCCAGGTAGGCATATACCTCTGAAGAAGCATAATAAATGGCTTGGCTTAATTAGCAGCCTTTTATCAGCATCCCATGGGATTTCTGTGTTGTCAGGGGATTTAGGCTCTGCCTTGCCCAGGGAACTCACAAAGCCAAGGGGCTCCAGAAATGCCTTATGTCCCAAATGTCCCTTATGGCTGTGTAGGGGACTGAGGTAGGAGTTAAACCCAGCACACACAGCAGGACGTTTTTACCACACCAAATTAATACAGCACCTCTAAACCTGGCACAGACAACATGGGCTTCGTTAGTGTTTCCCAATTAACCATTTCCCAGCCCTTCTCCAAGCAGACTCTTGGGGTGGGAAAATTTGGCAAGGATGCTCCCAAAGTTTGGGATGGTCCCAACACACCTTTGCCCCACTGCCTTGGTGACAGTGCAGTAAGCCCTGGATCCTGATGTCCTGATGGACACAGCAGAGCATCTCCTAATCCATGGATCCCTACTTTAGAGAGGCCACTCGGTCCCTCTGCCCTTGCACAGAGGTGATCATAAAATCCTAGAGTGATTTGGGTTGGAAGTGACCTCAGCCCATCTCATTCCACCCCCTGCCATGGGCAGGGACACCTCCCACTGTCCCAGGGTGCTCCAAGCCCTGTCCAACCTGGCCTTGGACACTTCCAGGGATCCAGGGGCAGCCACAGCTTCTCTGGGCACCCTGTGCCAGGCCTGCCCCCCCCCAGGGAAGAATTTCTTTCCAATATCCCATCTCTTCCTGCCCTCTGGCAGTGGGAAGCCATTCCCCCTGATCCTGTCACTCCAGCCTCTGTTCCAAAATCCCTTTCCAGGTTTGACACCCCCTGTGGAAGACCCTGCCAAAATGCTCCACACCCTGAGATGATCCATTACATGCAACGTGTCCTTGGATGTGCCTGGGCACTTGTGCAGGGTTGGAGGTGCAGGCAGTGGCAGGGGGGATGTGCCAAAGCCAGGGTGTGGAGGATTCCCAGGGACAGAGGATAGCAGGGATGTGATCAGTGAGAAGAGAAATGGAAGATGGAAATACCGGATTGGCTCAGGGTGTCACCGCTTGGGGACGTTCAGGAGAGCTGAGAGCTTGGCAGAGAGGGAGAGAAGAGGGGTTTGAAATGTCCCAGAGGAAAACAGGCTTTGAAAGGTGCCCTTCTCCCTGGTGATGCTCCCATCCAGGACCTGGGAGAGCTGTGGGAGCTGGTGAGTCTCTTGTGAGGGAGCATCACAGAACACAGGTATCAAACCCCCTCCCAAGGAGGGCTGGAGAACCCTGGTGCTTCAGCAGCCCTGAGGGAGGAACCTGGAGCAAGGAGCAAGACTACAGGGAGGCCTGTCCTGATTCTGGAGACTCACAGGTGGTTTAGGGTGCAAGCTGAGCTCCTTCCAAGCCACCCTTGCTGCACATGAACCCTCCTGCTTCTGCTACTGAGCAGCAACTACTGCAGTGACAGCAGCATGAGGGGGAGTGTGACAGCAAGGTCACCACTTCCCACTGCTGGGAATGTCACACCCTGCTCCAGAGAGACCAGCCTTGCCCGTACCTGCACGTTCCTGTTGAGGCTGACAGCGGGGAAGAAGAGGCCCTCCAGGTTCTCAAAGGCCACAGGCCCTTGCTGGTCCTCGTTGATGGAGAAGGTCAGAGTCCTCCTGGTCAGATCCAGCAGCACTCCCACTGTGGCGCCTTTCGTGATCCCACCCTCGGTTCTGTGGGAGGAGAAGGGCAGTGGCTCAATGTCCCCTGTGCTCCTGGCTCAGGCCATGGAGCTCAAGGACTGATGAGGGTGAACACCACAGCTCACCCAGGAGCCAGGCCATGACCTGCTCCCATCCCAGCCGTGCTCATCATTCCCTGGGAACCTCCTCCTCTACCCTCCCATGGAGCTGCTCTCCTCTTGTCACGATGTCCCCAAGGGAAAAGCCACCCTGAGAGCAGCCAGAGCCACAGAACCATGGGGGAAAGCACGTGGAAGTGTGGAGCAAAGCCACAGCACCCACACCAAAACCTGGTGATCCATCAGGGAACGGCCCTCAGGGCTGCAGGAAGGTGACCCCACGCTGTCCCCAAGCAAAGTCCCCAGTCCCACGTGCAACTCGAGCAGCAGCTGTGGCACAGGGATCAAGGCCAGCGTTGCTGCAGGAGTTGCAAGGATTTGGCTGTTGCTGGGAAGGAAATGCCAACAGGAAGAGTCAGCATGGAAAGAGTGGTGGCAGGCAGGGAAGGAATACTGGAACAAGGCAGCACCAAGCAGGCAGGGCCCGATCCCCACTCAGGGAAGGGCACATCCTCCAACAGAGATGACCAGGATTGATGTCACCCTCCCCGTGGACACTTGTAGGTGCCACTGTCAAAGCCACAGGCTGTTCCTTGGGCTGTGATGTCCGGGAGGAAGCCCCTGTCCCAGCCCACCTACCTGTTGGTGTGGGAGTTGTTGTGCATGAACCAGCTGCGGTTGTTGTCCACGTACATGGCCCAGGCCTTGTCATCCTTGCCCAGCATGGCATCCTTGAGGACGTCGATGCGGGCCACGCCGAAGGCCGGGTCGGGGTGGTTGTCGTAGCGATCGATCGACAGCTCCCAGTAGTGGAGCCCTTTGGAAAAGCCCGTTTTCCCCAGCACCACCCTGTCATCGTAGCTGTTGCAGGTGACAGTCAGGTTGTCATTGGAAAAGATGATGTCAGCGTGGGCAGAGGAGGGGTCGAAAGAAAACCAAGCAACTGGAACACACAAACAGCACGGGGTTAGCGCGGTGGGGACGCGCCGGGGCCGCGGGGAGCGACACGGACAGGGCATGCTGCATGCAGGACACGGAGCTTCCACCAGCAAGGGACAACTTCCACCATGGAGGGACAGCTTCCACCACGGAGGGACAGCTTCCACCACAGAGGGATGCTCTGAGCTCCTGTGGCTGCAGCTGCCAGTGTGCCTGAGGTTTTATGGCCAAGACTTGGAGGAGTTCCGCTCTTGCTGCTCCATGGCTCCCAGTGTCTCGGCTCGTGAGCCTGCAGGATCCTCAAGGCCTCCTAAAATTTGGCCCTTGCAGGAGATGTGATCCTCACCAGGTCTCCAGGCTCTAACAGAATTATGGAATCATGGAGTGGTTTGGGTTGGAAGGGATCTTAAAGCCCATCTTGTTCCACCCCCTGCCATGGCAGGGACACCTTCCACTATCCCAGGTTGCTCCAAGCCCTGTCCAGCCTGGCCTGGAATGTAACTTACTCTCAGGACCAAGTGTTACTTAGTTTGCAGAGTCAAGTCAGTGTGGGAAGGGGCCTGAGGATCAGCAGATAAACTCTGTGTGTATATTTAAGGGCTCTTTTTGGGAACCAAAAGCACACACAAAGGTTTTCATTTACTGAGATCCACATCACACCAAGAAACCTCCCTGCCAAGCAACGAGCCACACCTAAGACAAGAACTCATGGGAAGGCTGGAAAATGCCCCAAAACCTCCAGGATTCCCTAGGGCTGCTGGCTGAAATGCACAGGACTTGGTTACTGCAAATCTGACAGACACAGTGTCACGTCCTCGACAAGACAGAGGGACAGGGACTCATTCACAAGCCACCAGCCCGGTTCCCCAGGTGGTTTCCTCCAGCTGAAAACGTGAACTGACACATCCACGAAACACTCTGACGGCTTGAAAAATAAAACCACTCGGGTGAGACTGATTCACTGGTTTATTGGAACGTTCCACAAGACAGCTCCCATGCACGCGGCCGCCCCGCGCTCCCCGCGCCGCACACCGGGCTGCCGTACCTGCCACCATTTTTTTAATGTCAACTGTGGTCATTCCCAGGGAAAGGCATGCGGGAGAGAAAACAGCACGTCAGGGTGGGTAGGGAAGAGAAGGAGAAACCATTCCTGCTTGTCTGTGACTCCAGCCAGAACATGGAGCTGTCGGCATTTTGGATCAAGGTGGGGCGAGAGGCGCGAAGATGGGCTGGGGCTGTGAGAGGGTGCAGGGTGAGGAGGGAATCCCACAGGGCTGCAGGCTCCTTCTCCCAGGGGAGTGAGCAGGATTGGCCCTGCAGACAGTTTGAAGAGGACAGGCAAGCAGCAGCCACCTTGCTTTAATTAGCTGCAAAGGGGGTAATTGCATCCACGGCATTTGGCCCACGTTCAAGTGCCTTAATGAGCAGGGATATGTACACAGAATCATGGAATCATGGAATGGTTTGGGTTGGAAGGGACCTTAAAGATCATCTTGTTCCACCCCCTGCCATGGCAGGGACACCTTCCACTGTCCCAGGCTGCTCCAAGCCCCGCCCAACCCATCCTTGGACACTTCCAGGGATCCAGGGACAGCCACAGCTTCTCTGGGCACCCTGTGCCAGGGCCTCACCTCCCTCACAGGCAGAATTTCTTCCTAATACCCAACCTAACCCTGCCCTCTTTCAGTTTAAAAGAGGAAGAGAGCAGAAGGATTAATTTTCAATTACGGGGCCACTACCAGAGCAGTGACCTCAGGCTTCTCTTTGGGGGAAAACCAAAATGCCTTTACATCACCCAGCAATCATAACTTCTCCAAATTTGCCTCCTGCCCAGGGCACTGGTGGAGTTCCCATTCTTGGAGGGATTTAAAAGCCATGTGGATGTGGCACTTGGGGACATGGGTCAGTGGTGGCCTTGGCTGTGCTGGGGAATAGTTGGACTTAATTTTAGAGGGCTTTTCCAACCTCAACAATTCCATGTTTCTGTCACATCTGGGAGTGCTCTGCAAGCAGGGTACGAGCGAGAAATGCTGCTCAGTCGCCAAAGAAAAGAGAAAAAGGCAAAAAGAATGAAGCAACACACAGTAGGTGCCAGTTAATTGTAATTAAGATACTTGCCTAATTGGGAGTAAGGCGATCCTTGTGTGTCAAAATTGCATCCTATAAAGAGATACTACATTTCACACATCACAGCTAAGGAACAACAACCTCCTGACAAACACTTATGAGCATTTCATTGTTAATTAAGCATCCAGCAGCCACGGGAGGCCTGATTCATTAAAAGCCAGAGGGCACGGAGAGGGGTGGCAAACACAGCCTGGGAGTTTGAGTGTGGACTTCATAAAGTCTGACTGCTCAGGATGCCAAGTTATTCTGCTTTTCTCCAGAAAAGAGGCAGGAAATTTTAGCCTTGGTGGAGTATCTTGGCTGCTTAGCAAAGATTCTCTAAACTGACTGAAAAACCACTCCTTGAAGGACAGGGTTTGAGGAAAGGCAGGTCCTGGGTGAGGTCTGGGTGGGAGTGGAGCTGGAAAGGGGATCCCTGGGGGCTGACACCTGCCGCAGACCCCAAAGAGCTGTAGCATCCATCAGCTGCAGGGGCAGGATGTGTTGGGGTGCCCTTCATGCTCCTGTGCCTGATTGCTGGCTGCAAGCACCTCGTGGGAGCCAGGGACTGATCCAGGAGCTTGTCCTGATCCAGTTTTTTCTTATCTAGAAGCTTGTCCTGATTCAGGGGCTTGTCCTGATCCAGGAGCTTGTCCTGACCTAGGGGCTTATCCTGACCTAGGGGCTTATCCTGATCCAGGAGCTTGTCCTGATCCAGGGGCTTGGATATCCTCACCCAGGAGCTTGGTCTGATCCAGGAGCTTGTCCTGACCTAGGGGTTTGTTCTGGTCCAGGAGCTTGTCCTCACCAGGAGGAGACGCCAACAAAAGCCCTGCGTTGGCACTGCGTGGGACAGCACTCACGAAGGGTGCTGGATCTTAGGGCCAGCCCTGTCCAGCTCTGTGCCTGGTTTTGCCCCTGCTGCCCTGGGTGTTGGTGGGAAAGCACCTGGCTGTGGTTGTGCTCCGTGCTGTGCCAAGAGGCTCCTCCTGAGGCTGCTTTAATGAATCCTGCCCCGTGTCCCGACTCCAACACCGCTTTTCCAGGTCTCCGCGCATCGCTGTGCTCCAAGCTCTGGTGAGGGACACACAGACCCCGTTTTGGCGTTCAGGACCCCGTTTTTCCCTGTCCCTCCACCCCAGAGTGGGGCTGCAGAAGGTCCATGGTGCACACAGGGGTATCGCTCACGGCCAGCACGGAAGGGTCCCGGAACACCGGACACAAAGGAAGGAACGTCCGTAACAAAACAGCGTTGGAAGCCATCAGCTCACAGCAGCACGATGAGAAATCAAACATAAAAAGCACAAAGAAAAGAAAGTTTGCAGGGTCCCCCCACTGGTTATTCTGGCAAGGGTCATGCTGCAGCATTCCTCATTCCGTGTTATGGGATGGAAGTCAAACAATCGGGGGCCCCCATTCTTCCAGGGCTTACACCGGAGAAAGCCGGGAATTAACGCCTTTGGAGTGGTGTAAATCCAGAGTGGTGGAAGAATCAGGGCCCAGGATCTTTAGCAACAGAAGATGTGCAAAGACTGGTTAGAAAACAGCTCTGAGAGATCCCTGTGCCTGTGGCTCCTCGCTGGCTGCCCAAATCCATCCTTCCCTCTGCCTGACCTGCCTACATCCCACCCCAGCCCCGGATCCGAACCGAGCGCTCCTGTGGGGCTGCCAGGCCAGCGAGGCATCACAGCAGTGGTGTCCTCTGCTCTGCAGGAAACAAGGCTTTGGGATGATCACATCTGGGTTTGGAAAAGCTGAGCCCAGTGCTCAAAGCTGAGCGGAAGAGAGCCCATGTCTCCAGGCCCTAAGTCAGGCTGTGAGCTGGAAATCACAGACCCCCAAACTGGTTTGGGTTGGAGGGGACACAAATCACCTCATTCCACATCCCTGCCATGGGCAGGGACACCTTCCACTATCCCAGGCTGCTCCAAGCCTTGTCCAACCCGGCCTGGGACACTTCCAGGGATGGGGAGTCCACAGTCTCTCTGGGCAACAAGCCAGACCTTGCCTGCATCCAGACTTGCTTCTTTCTTAAAAGAGGTCTAGATTTAATCAACCAAATTTATTTCACAGACCAAATTTCCCAGCAGAGGCGGTGTTTCCTGGTTGTATAAGGAAAGGAAAGCATGGGGATATTCCCACAGGTTTCACCCAGGGAATGTCTTTTCTGATTATCCCTTGACACAAGCTCAACAGAAACTAGAAATGAGGAATCTTCTAGAGGAAAGTGTCCCTGCCCATACCAGGAGGTTGGATGAGCTTTAAGCTCCCTTCTACCCCAAACCATTCAGGGATTTATGATTACCAAAGGCTTCACCTTTGCCAAGAGCAGCACCCAGTAAGGAATTACTGTGCTGCTCTGTAGGGTTTTTGAGCCCCCAACACGAGAGGGAATCTACCCCCTGGGCCCTTTGGAGGAGGTTCCCTTGTGAGTTCTTGGCAAAGGGTNCATCACCCCACACCTCAAACTAGCACAGCTGAAACACCCCAGGAGAACCACGCCACTGACCCCCCTGGGCAGCAGGAGCAGGCCACTGACAAACAGAAAGAATTCTGCATGTCATGGGAACAACAAACACAACGGAACAGAACAAACAGAGAGTTTGGAGATGCCCAGAAGCACAGACCAAGAGGCAACGCCAGAGGTGCTCAGCTCACCGGCTGAATTCAGGGACTGTAAGGAAGAATGCAAGCTCAGCTGGTGGGCCGAAGATCTTAGCTCAAAGTAGGATCTCCCCGAGAAGCTGGGTTGCAGGTTAAGGGTGGAGGAGAAAGGACTCATTCTACGAAGCTGCGATCTTTCCAAAGGCACTGGAAAAGGGAGGGTCTGTTCTTCTGACTGCGTGTCTAAACGTAAGATCAATGCAAACTACAGATCAGACATGGGGTCTCTGCTGGGCAGCCCAGTGAGACCCTTCAGGGCAGCCTGACAGCAAGGGAAACATGTTCATCTTCCAAAGTGTCCCCGTGTCAGCGTGACAAATTCAACTGGCTTGTCTGTAAAGGGGGGTCCTGCACCTCTTCACAGTAAGGCACCTAAAAAAATTCACAGGTTACCATGCACACACGTCCCGTCGTGCTTTAACACATCCCAAACCTTTTTGTGCACAATAATCAGGGGTGGGAAACCCAGCTGGTGACATTTTGCAGGGCTGTGCTAAGCTCTATCACCCTAAGAACCACCAAGCACCCACCTTACTCAAGGGCTGTTCGGGAGGTTGTGTTCTTGGTATCCCTTTGTACCTGTCAAAACACATCTGAGCCTTACAGCAAGAATTTAACTCGTGGGATTCACAGCAAAAAATGTCAGAGCAGAGGGAACCTCTTGGGTCATTGGTTTCTGTTCCCTGCTACCACAGTCACCTCCCACAGTTTCTTCCCTAACTTTTTCCAGGATTACGTTAATGTGAAAATGTAGAATCCACCATCCACACACTCACACTGTATCCCCCAGCCTTCCCAGCTCTGCTGTGAGTATGGACTGAGCTGGGAATTGTGTTAAAACAGATAAAAAGGGAACATTTCTTTGCATGGTGGGTTGTAACTTCTGCAACTCGCTGCTGCTGCTGCTGTGGCCGAGGCTGTGGAAGCAAAGGGCATCAGTGGGGTCAGAGGGGACAAATTATTGCACAACAGCCAATAAACAGAGCTCAAAGTTTGTTTATTAGTTTAGCTGCTAACCCTACCAAGAGTGAGAGGAACTACTACCTGAACATGAGCTGTGCTCACGACTCTCCCTAATTAGCCCCTCACATCCCTGTAGCTCCTTGCAGGCTGATCCCCCTTGGGCTGTGTCCCCTTTCCAAAAGCTGCTGGTTAAAAAGCCCTGGTTGCCACTCAGGGTCACTCCATGCATGGTCAGGAATTTAAAGTTGGGCTCCAGATGAGGAGCTGGGCATGAAAGAAAAGGTTCTGGTGCTTGGCTTGGCTGGGGAAAGGAGGTGGAAGCTCTGTGCCTGGAGAGAAGAAGCCTGGGAGGCACCACTGAGCTCCATTTCTCCATCTCCACCTGGAGTGAGCTGGTCCTTCATCCTGACATCCAGCTTGCTGGACAGAACATGGAAAGAGGTCAGCAGGAGTCTGGCCAGAGGCCGGGAAATCTGCTGGATGAGGGAAAACCAGGAGAGCAGGGGCTGCCCAGCTCAGAGAGAAGAAGGAGCAGGCTGGGAGAGACCCCAGGTCTCCCAGGGGTCAGGACAGCCAAGCAGGGCTGCCACCAGCCAGGCTTTGGGACATGTGTGTGCCCTGGGGTCAGCCTGGAAACTTTCTCCCAGCCCACAGCTGAGCTTCATTCAGGTGCTGGAGAAACAGAGGTTAAGGCATAGCCCTGGGCTAAGATGTGACAGAGCAAGAGACACTCCCAAAGGCTGTGTGGAACAGCCCAAAATCAGCTCAGGAGGGGACAGGGTTCAAGGGAAGGATGTCACCTTCAACCCTTGCTGCCCCTTGGCTGTGCTGGTGACAGGGATCTTCATCCCAGGGAAGCCCCAGCACATGGGAAGAGCTCTGGAGCACAGACCTTCTCCCAGCCAGGAACCACCGTGTCCTGCTGGTGGCACCAAGGACCAGCTTTGAAGAGTGACCTGCAATGGTTTCCTTTGGGATGAGCAGAAGCTGCCTCTCAGCACGGGCTGGGAAGATGTTCCTGCTGCAGACTCGTGCATGTGCTGCCTTCCCATGGGATTTGCCTTCCCATGGGATTTTCCACCAGTGCTGCCTGTGGCTGTTTGGTTGGGCAGGCCCACAGAGGCAGCACCTGCAGAACCCCACACACATCCCCTTCCTCTCATCCTTGCTCTCTGCAGATGCTGAGGCCCTGCAAGACCTTTTGCTGCCCTCTGCTCACAGAAAGCAGAAGAAAGGCTTCAGTTCCCTTCCACAGGCTGCAGATGAAGATCTCATGGGCCAGAACTACAAACCAGCTCTTAAATACCAGAATTCCTTACAACCACTTACAGCAGGACAGCCACGTTGGGAGAGATGTTCTCTTCACATCGAGCCCGTCCCTTCTTTTGTCCTCTCTTCCCACACAGCCACTTTGCAGGAAGCTGCAGAGCTTGGCTGAAGGGAAAAGCTAAGCCTACTTCAGACAAAATAGCTCTTAAAAAGGTCTGATGCTGCTGTAAAAGCCAGGAATAAAAGCCTAAGCAAGGGCTGGGATGTGGGAGGCAGCTCCATTCAACAAGTCACTCGGATATCCGGAAGCTGCACACACAGATGTGATTTATTTCTCTTTGAATCCAAAAGAGCTCAGGCAGCCTCTAAGAGCACAAAATGCTCCAGGCCCCTTTGACTTTTTCCTCCCAGTTCCTTTCGTGCTGGAATAACAAATGCAAAAGCTCATTCAAGTGAAAGGGCTGAATGAATGCAGCCAAGGAGAGTGGAACTTCTCCTTGGTGGCACACACCAAGCACAGCCCTGCTGGGACCACAAGCAGCTATTTTCTCCCAGATTCCTTCGTATTTTGGAGCTGGGCTTGAGCTTGGCTCAAGGTGAGAGCACCTCTGAGAGGAAATCAGAGCTGGGAGGATCATAGTGGGGACCCTGTGAACTCCTGGCTGGGACAACTTAAAGCCCAACTGGTTTTGATGAGGAAATTGTGTCTCAAATGTGTCGTGTGAGGCACAAATGAGATGAGAAGTCAAAGCTCTGCTGTCTCCTGCTAAGGCTGGAGTGGGAGCTGTTGACCTTCAGGCTTTGGGAGCAGTCCTGGCCAACCTGGCACGGGGCTGGATGCAGCTTGTCCCATCCCTGGATCTCCAGAGGAACTTCTGCAGCTTCTTTGCTGCTGGTGCTCAGCTTGCAAACAGGCACTGATGTGTCTCTGACAGATGTGCCAAGGCCTCTGTGCTGTGCTCTGACCTCCCTGCCTCTCCTGTGGGAAGTTTGGCACAATTTTGCTGTCTGCTCTACCACTGAGTGAATCCCATTCCTTGCTGACCTGCCCTTTCCAAACTGGAATGGTGATCTGCAGGCAGCAAGAGAAATACTCTGCATAGCCTTGCTCTGCTTTTGTCTTCTATTTTTTCAGCAAAAATCCCATTTTTCTCCTTGCTCAAAGCCCCTAGGGCTGCTCTGTGGCAGGAGAGCTCTCACCTTCCCTCCACCCCACCAGCAGCCCCACGAGCTGTGTGTGTTCCCTTCTGATCCCAGCTGCCAGCCAGCTGGATGCTGCTGTGAAAAAATCCTCACACGGCTTGGAAAAGAGAGATTTTCATCTGGGAGCAAGGAAAAGGGATTCCAGCAAGCGTGGAAAGCTGCCAAAGAAGGGTTTTGTGCCTGGCTGTGGGGCAGCAGACGTGCTGGTGGGGGCTGATCCCTTCCTCCACAGCTGCAGCTCCTGACTCCCACCTCGGAGCCAGCCTTGCCACTCTCCACCTGCATGTCAGGAATAAACCAATTTTCCACCATGGATTAAGTGCCTGGTGTGACAAATGTACTTAAAGCCAGGCAGGGAGATCCCCCTGCAGCCTGCAAGGCAGTGTTTAATATTCTGAGTGCCTGTGGGTGTGGGGGCAGTGCAGATGATGCTTGTGTGCAACCCTGGCTCTGGAAGGACACCCACACTGCTCCATGGTCCCTCTGCTCTCTGTCCTGCACTGCCAGCCCTGAATCCTGTGGTTATGGCATTGTGCAGTCAAGCACAGCCCTCAGGAGCAATGCTGGCAGTGTTTGGCTTTAAATGGGCCCAGGAAAAACATCTGAGCTTCCCTTTCGTGTCACATAACCCCAAATTCAAACACCTCTCCCTGTGCCTCCCCAAAGAACATCCTCTGCAAAGGAAAAGGGTGAAACTCCTCAAAGAACATCCTCTGCAAACGAAAAGGGTGAGAGGGAAACTCCCCAAAAAACATCCTCTGCAAAGGAGAAGGGTGAGAGGGAAACTCCCCAAAAAACATCCTCTGCAAAGGAAAAGGGTGAGAGGGTAACTCCCCAGAAAACATCCTCTGCAAAGGAAAAGGGTGAGAGGGAAACTCTGGCAGTGCTGGAGGCTGCTGCCACAGCCCTCCCCCTCAGGTCAGTGCTGGTGTCGCTGCAGGGGTTGCTCAGGGAGGGCCAGTGGAGCTGAGCTGGGCTGTCCTGATCCTGAGGTGTGTCTGAGCTGCTGCAATTCCTTACCCTCAGAGGTCTGGAGCACCAGGGTCTTGCTGTAGGGGCTGACTCCTGACTTGTTGAAGGCCTTGACCCGGGCGCTGTAGGTGCTGTTGAAGTGCAGCCCATCCACCGTGCACATGGTCTCCTTGCCCACGTACACCTCCTGCAAGGCAACACCTCCTGTCAGTGCCAGCCCCTGGGACACAGCCCCAGGGGCTGGGCATGCACAGCATCCCACCCTGCTCTGCTCCTGGGGCAGGGCTAAGGCTGAGCAAAATGGGATTTGTTCCCTGGGCTGCAGCACCAGCAGGAGGTGACGGGAGTTCTGCCTCTCTGCTGAGATCCCACCTGGAGTTCTGCCCCCAGCTCTGGGGCACCAACATCAGGAGGATGTGGAGCTGCTAGAGCTAATCCAGAGGAGGCCCTGGAGCTGCTCTGCTCTGGAGCCAGGCTGGGAGAGCTGGGAATGTTCCCCTGGAGGGGAGAAGGATCCAGGGAGAGCTCAGAGCCTAAAGGGGCTCCAGGAGAGCTGGAGAGGGACTGGGGACAAGGCCTGGAGGGACAGGACACAGGGAATGGCTTCCCACTGCCAGAGGGCAGGGATGGATGGGATCTTGGGAAGGAATATTATCAGCAGCAAGCACTGACCTCGTTCTCCCCACACCCAGCCTCCTGCTCCCTTCTCTCCAGGTCCCACCCACGTCACCTCTCCTTTGCCTCAACTCTGCTCTGGCTCCTGCCTGCCTGAGCTCCTTGTGGATAAATTCAGAGTGCAATGGGCTGTCCTGTGCCTGCTCTCAGTGGATGTGAACACGCCAGGATAATTATTGGCGTGTTGGATGAGAGAAAAATCATATTTTAATTGTGTAATTACAGCAATTTAAAAGCCCTCAGGCCTTAAACACCTCTGCTTGCTGGCAGCTGGCAAACCACGAGGCTTTCATGGCAATTAGCATACCTTGCATGAAATATTCAGCAATCTAAAAATATGGACCTTCATGGAATGGTTTGGGTTGGAAGGGACCCCAAAGATCATCTCACTCCAACCCCCTGCTATGGGCAGGGACACCTTCCACTGTCCCAGGCTGCTCCAAGCCCTGTCCAACCTGGCCTTGGACACTTCCAGGCATTCAGGGGCAGCCACAGCTCCTCTGGGTAACAAGAGCTTCAAACTTGTTCTTTGAGTTTTCAAGTCAACTTGGCCACTGAAAAGGCATTTGCACCCCCTCAAATCACCCTGTACCCCAAAACCCCACAGCTTGTCTGCATCATCTGCTTCCCTGGGCACCCAAAAAACCAAAAAAAAAACCCAAACAAAAAACAAACACACCAAAAAACAAAAAAAACCACCCCAAAAAAACCCAAACCAAACCAAACCAAACCAACAAAAAAATCCCAAAACAAACAAACAAACAAAACCCAAAAAACCAAACAAAAACCAACCAACCAAAACAAACAAACAAAAAAACCCCCCCAAAAAAACCAAGAGGACAAATCCTGTGCTCACTGATGGCAGGGAGTCACTGGAGGCAGGACATCCCCTCCCACACGAGTGGCTCTGAGCACCTACCCTGAACTGGCCACCGTTGCCATCGTCCAGCTCCAGGATGTATCCTTCCACCTGCACCGTGGACAGAGGGGGCTGCTTCCAGGACAGTGTGGCACTGTTGTTGTGGGTGCAGCACTCCTCCAGCTGCAGGATCGGCGGGGCCGGCACTGGGGAGGAGACTAATCACCAATTAGTGCAATTAGTGCAACCCTGGGGCATGCAGGGTGCCTTTAGTGCCTCGGTGGGAAGGCAGCTCAAGGGGCAGGGGAGGAAGCAGAAAGGATCGTTCTCCCACCAAGCTCCCCCCAAATTGCTCCCTCCCACCAGCCTGGTGAAGCTTTTCTGCTTTATTCCCATTTTCTAATTATTTTTGGAGAATTATGGCAGCACAATGTGCCTGGGGGACAATTCTCCCCCGGGTTCTGCAGAACCCTGGGTCTGGACTTATCTACAGCCCTGCTTTTCCATTCAATAAATTCACTGCAACTGGGGTGCTCAGTACCCCCTTTGGCTCCCATCAGCTGCACAGAGGACACAAGGGCATCTCCACGTGTCCCACAGCCCACTCCTGCTCTGAAAAGCACGGGAAGAGTGACAGCCTGACAGGGAAATGTCCCCTGACACATCTCTGAACAGGGCTCCTCGTCCACCATCCTCATCCTCGCTGCCCAAAGTGATAAGAGCCAGTGGGAACAGACATGGAGAGCCCAGACAAGATGGGGAGGAGCCATGGATGCCTGGGAAAAAGCTGGATTTTCTGGCAGAGGCTCAACATTCACTCTCTGTGACTCCTCCACCTCCTGGGCTGGGTCCTCCAGGCTGGCAGTGGGTGTAGCCTTGCACCTACTGCTCGCTGCTCTTTATTGAGGCCTCAGGTGTTGCCCTCCCTCCCCTGGTGCTGTGACACAGATTTGGGATGCAAACCCAACCTTCTGCAAGTGTACAAAGCCAACAGCTGATTTCCACAGCGAGGGTGAGCTGGGAGGAGGAGGAGGGATTTGATAAGAGGAGGGTGGGCGGCTGAACCAGCAGCAGATTTGCTCTTATTAATTAAAAATAACCCTCTGGGCTAAATTGCAGGAAGGGAGGGCAGGAACTTAGGAATGTCAAACAGCAATCCAGCCCTCCCTGGGTTTGCTACCCAAAAATATTCCTGACATTTCAAATTAACAGCCTGGCTAACAAAGAGCAAGCACGGGCAGCTGCCAGCACCAGTGGGGCCATCAGCTGAGGATGCTCCTTGGGTGACAGAGAGCAGTGTGGCCAACATCCCTCCTGTCCCTGGCCACTGAGACACCCTGGTGTGTGCAGACAGCTCCTGGGCCAGGAATTCCAGCTGTGATGGGAATGAAGAGCAGTGCCACGCCTGCAGCTGGTGGCTCTTCCTCCAGCCCACTTCAGTGTCCTCCTGAGCCTCCCTGTGTCACAGCCCCTCTGCATCTTGGTCAGCTCCCCCGGGCTTGCCAAACCCCAAATTTCTCATGGGCTGCAGCAGCCCTTGGTGGAACAGGAGAAGGAGCACAGAAGGAATGGGGAACAGCGAGGAAATTAATGCCAAAATGATCTAAACCAACAGTGAGGTGAGGAGAGGGAGGGCAGAGCCCAAGCTAAGTGACCTGGCTCTGTTTGGAGGGACATCTGCTCTGTGACAGATGCTGCTCAGCACTGAGTGAGCATGGGGGTCTGAGGAGAGGCTTGGGAAAAGCCTTGTGCTGCTCTCAAAAGAGAGGTCCCAACCTGCAGAGCGCTTTTCAATGCACTAATAACTTTATCAGAACACTTTTTAATGCACTAATAACTTTTTAATGCAGCAGGAGTGCTTTTCCAGGCAAAGCCAAACTCCTGGCACACAGCTGCCCAGGGATCCAGGAGAGGGAGGCAGATGCAAAACCCACAGGAATGGGCATAACTCTGGGTCTGGGGTGCCCAGTCTTGCTGGGAGATGAGAAACTTCTTGCATGAACATATTATAAGTTCCCCTGTATGCAAGTCTGCAGAAAATTATTCCCATGAGAAAGCATCTTTTACTGTCTTTTTACTCTGTACAAGTTTCTATAAACAAATCTCCGAGCTGTGTCCAAAAACACAAATAGGTTTCTCTGCCTGTCTCCTGATGAGATATAGAAGATGAAAGTTTTCTTTCTTTCAACCTATAAAGTGAAAAGTTGTTATCTCTAATTGTGTAAACTATTCTAAGCATTCCTTAGATGGAGCTTGAAGCAGGAGCTTCAAATGCTCCGGGCTAAACAAATAATAACCCAAATCCTTTAAATTATAGAGTCATGTTAATAAATGATATTTAGCCTTCTAATATTATTGTCAAGAGTCCTTTGTCAACACACGAACCACAGCAATAGAAACTCTCCTTTGCTGCCTTTTCCCTGGGATGAGCTGCATGGCAAGCCCCAGCAGGAGCAGAGCAGAGCTTTGGGAAGGCACTGGAAAGATCCTTACCTTTCATCTGGACAAAGTCCAGCTGGTGGATGGACTGCAGCAGAGGAGCATTGTCCAGGTTCAGGTCGAAGTCCGTGGTCATGCGGGGGGTGAGCGTCCCCTTCCCCCACTGATCCTCGGTCAGGTGCACCCTCCTGATGAGAGCATCTGAGATCTGCAGGGCAGGAGCAGCCTCAGCTGCCATGGCAGTGTCCCAAGCCTTGTCCCCACCCTGCTCTCCCCCTCCCTCTGTCCCCCAGGCCGGCTGCCCAAGGCTGGGATGTCACTCGTGGTTTCCAGCATCTCCTCCCTGCAGGCTGGGCTGGAGGAGGGAACCCTGGAGTGCTGGGTGCTGTTTAATGCAGGGTTTAGTGCCAAAGCTGGGAAATCCCAGCTTTACAGAGATGGGGCAGCTGAGAGGCGTTTTAAAAGATTTTGTTCCATTATCGGTCTGGTTGAAGGGTAAGACACAAGAGATGTAAACTCAACACCATTCTATCAGAAGCCAACCCATTTTCTGGTTACAATACCTTATAAATGCTTTTCAGCCTATTAGCTTTTGCCACACAATGCCGCTGATACTTCTAACACCAATCACCTATTATTCTACCCCACGTGGTCTTGCTACAATGCATCTTTCACAGTTCTAATTCTCTAAAGTATCTGGTCTTTTTCCAAGGCCGTAGTTTGAAACTTGTTTCTAGTTCAATCTCTCTCAACAGTGTCACCTCTATTCCACGGCATTCCTACCTCAGCACACCTTATCTCACAGTTTGCATACAGATGTACAAGACCTTGTGAGCTTTCAGTCAGGTTTTGAGAATCCTTTACAAATCCATTTCTCACACCAAAGGGAGCCCAGGAATGTTTGCTGGGATGCAGCTCCCAAGGGCTGGCTGCTGGTCTCTCAGTGGAGAGCCACGAGCAGGTTGTGATCCCTGCTCCAGAGATACACCATCCACTCCCTGCTGCAACCTTCTCCTCCAGAAATGTCCCTGCCCTGCCCCTGACCCTGCTCCTGCCCTGCTGTGAACATGGAGGTGATCAGAGGCAGATCCTTGATTTTATGGGGCCATCCTGCCTGGGGTAGCCCCCTGTCTTGGGTTGGAATTGCAAGCTGTGGCTGGGTGTGTGATCTGTTCCCATCTGTCAGAGCTGGGGCAGTTATCTGCTGTTCTTTGGGCAGTTTTCTTTATCTCTTCCACAGCCAATCCTCCCTCCAGNAGGCTGCCAGCTCCTGCTCTCACTCTGCCAGGGTTGGTTTGTATTACTGCATTCTTATTTTTATCTTTACTTTTTTTAAAATTCTTAATAAAGAGCTGTTATTCTTATTTCCATATCTTTGCCTGAGAGCCCCTTAATTTCAAAATTATAATAATTCAGAGGGAGGGGGTTTGCATTTTCATTTCAAGGGAGGCTCCTGCCTTTGTTCACAAACACCTGGCTTTTCAAACCAGGGCACCCCCCCAGCCCTGCTGCATTCCCCTGGGCTGTACACCCACCTGCAGGAAGCCACTGGGGTCGTTCTCCTTGATGACCTCCAGGCAATATTCCATCAGCCCCGTGGTCTGGCGCAGCTTCACCGTGCAGTGCGAGATCTGGTCCCTCACCACCTGCAGGGGACAAGGACAGCAGGGTCACAGAGGCTCCAGGGAACAGGGACAGGCAGAACTGGCCAAGACTCACACACCGAACTCCAGATCTTTCAGAACCTGGTGAACAGCGTGGAATCCCAGAAAGTTTTTAAGGTCCCTTCCAACCCAAACGAATCTTGTTGCACCCCCTGCCATGTGCAGGGACACCTTTCACCATCCCAGGTTTCTCCAAGCCCTGTCCAACCTGGCCTTGGACACTTCCAGGGATGAGGAGTCCACAATCTCTCTGGGCAACCTATTCCAACAAGCTTTGTTTAGCCCAAAATCATTAACACACATAACTATTCAAAGCAGGAGGGCAGAGCTCCATGCCCTGCCTTTAATCAAGCCAGCTTCCAAATGACAGCTTGTGTGCTCCATGCAAAGCAAATGCCAACTTCCACAGATCCACAGCTGCTCTATCCACCCCTGGAATGCAGCCAGCTTATGGGGCTGGCTCTGGGGCAGCTGCACTCAGCAGTTCTGGATGAGGAATGACTCTGGGAGCTGCTCTTCCCAAGAGCAATGAACACACCACCTCCCCCAGCCTCATCCCTGAGGATCTGTTGGAGATGCTGATCAGCTGAATGGACCAGGCTGCAGAATTCCCTCCTTTTCTCCACTGGCTGGGGATGAGCTCTGAGGGAGGGAAGTTCCAGGGAAAGGAGATAAATAAATAAACCCAAGCTCTGCCTGGGGCTGCCCAGGCTGCACATTAAGGCACTTCTTGCACTCACAGCTCGTTCCCCAGGGGAATCACATTCCAGTATCTCAGCAGAGGAGCACAAGTGTGTGGTTTACTGCTGCCTGAGGGCTCTGCTGACCTTCCCTGAGGCACAGCAAACAGGAGAGAGTTCAGGCTGGATGCCACAAGGATTTATCTGAAAGCTGGCTGCTCCTTCACACTGCATCCTGCAGGTCCAGGATTTCTGCTGCAGGAAACTGGTAGAGCAGCTCAGGAAGGGAGATTTTATTTTTGGATGAATGTGCTCAAACACTCATGGAAGATTTTTTATTTTTTACTCGTGGAAGAGCTTTAAAAAGCTGTGCAAAGCTCTCCACTGTCACTGACCAAAGCTGTGCAGCTCTGTGGAGTGTTACAGCCAGGATGAGCTGTGAGGATGAGCTTGGCAGCTGCAGCCAGATGGGAAAAGCTGCAATAAACAGGGATGAACATTCCTGGGAGCTCAGTGCCTGCTGCTCCACAGGCTCAGCAGTGCTGGGATGCCCCCTCTGAGTTGGAGAGCACCTCCTCCTGCCAGCACCCCTCCAGCATTCCTGTCTGAGGGATGGGCAGGGGAAAGGAGGCACGTCAGGCTCCAGCAGTGAAGGAACTTGGGCTTTGGGGGGGGGGGGGGGGGGGNGGTGGGTGACTCCTGCAGGGCAATCAACGCCATCACCTGTTGGTTAATTAAAATTTAATCACCTCTACTTAATCACATAGCAGGAAGAAAAGAATTACCAGCCTTGCAGCTTAGAAGCACAGATCCATTCAGGTTGGAAAAGCCCTCTAAGACCACCCAGGCCAACTGTTCCTGCCAAAGCCACCACTGACCCATGTCCCCAGGTGCCACACGGATTTTAAATCCCTCCAGGCATGGAGACTCCTGAGCAGCCTGTGCCAGGGCTGGGTACCCCTTCTCATGAAGAAATTTTCCCTAATATCCAACCTAAACCTCCCCCTGGTGCATCTTGAGGCTGTTTCTTTTCGTCCTGTCCCTTATTCCGTGGAAGATTAGGGACAACATCACTGCTTGTGTGAAATGCCATTAAACACTCTCCAAAACAGCTCCAGATTTTTAGGGAGCAGCCATTCCTTGCTGCTTTTAGCAATCCCAGCCTGTGTTTGCAGGCTGTGGCAGAGGGAGGCTGGAGCCAGCGCGGGAGCTGGGGAGGGGGTGCAGCCTGTGCACCCCCTGTGCAGGGTGGACAAGGCAGCAGAGGGAGCTCCCACATTGCTGCTCTGGACCAGGACATTGTCCGGAGGCTTGTGGAGATGCTGGATGGCCCTGGGATGGAGCTTTAGTGCAGCGGGACCTGCACATGCTGGTTTTGGCCTCAAACAGTGTTGTTGTTAGAGTGGGGAGTTCATTCAATGCCAGTTTCTAACGCTTGAGTGCACTGGAACAGCTCTGCTGGGGGGAATCACAGAATTCCAGGATGGTTTGGGTTGGAAGGGATCTTTAAAAGCCGTTCAGTCCCACCCCCTGCCATGGGCAGGGACACCTTCCACTGTCCCAGGTTGCTCCAAGCCCTGTCCAGCCTGGCCTTGGGCACTGCCAGGGATCCAGGGGCAGCCACAGCTGCTCTGGGCACCCTGTGCCAGGGTCTCCTGAGCCTCAAAGGGAACAATTCCTTCCCAATATCCATCCATCCCTGCCCTCTGGCACTGGGAAGCCATTCCCTGTGTCCTGTCCCTCCATCCCTTGTCCCCAGTCCCTCTCAGCTCTCCTGGATCCCCTTTAGGCCCTGGAAGGGTAAAGCAGAGCCAACAGCTGGTCCTGGACATCCCACTGCTACACTGACCTTCCTGAAAGAGGACAAGCCCCTGGATTTCCTTTCTCAGTCCTTCAGGGCAGGATCCAGAAGGTGCAAAGCAGCTTTTTGGCTTCCTGTGACCCCTCCTGCTCAGAGAGAGGGCTCAGGACTTGTCTGCTCCTGGAAGGCTTTCTGCCCGTGTGGCTGTTGGGTCTCTCAGCTGCAGAGCATGAGCTAAAACCAGTCTGTGGGGTCTAACCCTGCTGTTAGAGCTCATCCTGACAGTCCCAAGCAAGCCAGAGGCAGGGTTTGCATTCCCTGCCTGCTGGGCTGCACGTGGGGATCTGTTGGAACCATGGGTACTGAGAATTTCAGACTTTCTGTGCTGCCAGGCACTGACCCCCAAGAGAACACTGCATTTCACCTGAGGCCGTGGAGAAGGCTTCCAAAATTAAATGATAGCACTGAGATTACAGGTGTATAGTTTAAATAAAAGTGTATAATATCACATAGTAGAAAACTTAGAATCTAAAGTTTTAGAATACAGTAATATATATAAAACAAGATAGAAGTTTTAAGGCAGAAGCTAATCCTTCTTCTGCACAAGTTTAGATAGTATTGTGTAATCAGATAAAAAAGTCTGCATTGCAGGCCACGAGTAGTTAGTTATTAAGTAAAAAGTAAAAATAATTTAAGTGTCATTTCTTAATTGGACAGTTCATCCTTAAAAAACTTCATAGAGAAAAAAATATGGCTCCAAACTAAAGTTTGTTAGCGTGAAGTGCTGTAGAACTCACAGTTTGTGAGTATTTATATTACAGTAATAAGATAATAATTGTATATTATTATGATAATAATTATAATATAAATAATAGAAATATAATATGTAATATTATATTTATACATAACAATACATAAATAAGAACTAATGAACATCTAAATCTGAACAAGAAACACCATCTCACACATTTAATCCTGACCCTGGCAGAAAGAAGATAAAACTCAACAGGCATCCCACCTGGAATGGCTGGAAAAGCCACATCCCTTCCCCCACGTGAGACCCCTCTGTGGGGAAATGCACGTGCCACAGGGAAGGCAGCAAAGATGGGATTGCTAAAACGATCTTCTTATCTTCTTTGCAGCTTAAATCTCTGTCTGGTTTGCCCAGGATAATGAATTTGTGAACCTCTCCCTGCCTGATGCTTTCCAAGTATTTCCAGCAGAATTGCCATCTGCTCCCTTCAGCTCCAGGAAACAGCATTTGCTGGGTGAAGACATAATAAAAGCTTTTTTCTGTTTCTGTAAAGGTGCTCAAAGACCAGAAAAAAAGAGGCTGTGGAGTCTCCAGCAGCAGAGACACTCCAAACTCCAAATCCCAGGGCAGCCTGTTCCAGGTGAATCCAAAGCTGCAGCTCTGTCCCAGCCCTTCTCTAACTCTGATCCCCTCAGGGATCCAGCATCATCCATCTGGAGAACCAGGGCATCAAACAGCATTTTAATTTCACCATCTCTACAGCACAAAAGCCAACAGCGGAAATCCACGTGGCCTTCACCAGCACCAAACTGCTTTTAAGGCAAAAAAAAAAGGATCTTTGGTTGGGCTCTACTGGGGCTTCGTGGCTTTAAAGGAGAAATGGGATGCACACAGGACAGAAAGATTCCATCAATCACTTTGATTAGTTAAATTATGTCTTAGAAATAAGACATAAACATCTCTCACACATTTGAAGGCCTGGTCTAAACCCAGTGGGGTCAGTAAAGCCAAAATATTTTCCACGTGGCNGCACAAGTTTAGATAGTATTGTGTAATCAGATAAAAAAGTCTGCATTGCAGGCCACGAGTAGTTAGTTATTAAGTAAAAAGTAAAAATAATTTAAGTGTCATTTCTTAATTGGACAGTTTATCCTTAAAAAACTTCATAGAGAAAAAAATATGGCTCCAAACTAAAGTTTGTTAGCGTGAAGTGCTGTAGAACTCACAGTTTGTGAGTATTTATATTACAGTAATAAGATAATAATTGTATATTATTATGATAATAATTATAATATAAATAATAGAAATATAATATGTAATATTATATTTATACATAACAATACATAAATAAGAACTAATGAACATCTAAATCTGAACAAGAAACACCATCTCACACATTTAATCCTGACCCTGGCAGAAAGAAGATAAAACTCAACAGGCATCCCACCTGGAATGGCTGGAAAAGCCACATCCCTTCCCCCACGTGAGACCCCTCTGTGGGGAAATGCACGTGCCACAGGGAAGGCAGCAAAGATGGGATTGCTAAAACGATCTTCTTATCTTCTTTGCAGCTTAAATCTCTGTCTGGTTTGCCCAGGATAATGAATTTGTGAACCTCTCCCTGCCTGATGCTTTCCAAGTATTTCCAGCAGAATTGCCATCTGCTCCCTTCAGCTCCAGGAAACAGCATTTGCTGGGTGAAGACATAATAAAAGCTTTTTTCTGTTTCTGTAAAGGTGCTCAAAGACCAGAAAAAAAGAGGCTGTGGAGTCTCCAGCAGCAGAGACACTCCAAACTCCAAATCCCAGGGCAGCCTGTTCCAGGTGAATCCAAAGCTGCAGCTCTGTCCCAGCCCTTCTCTAACTCTGATCCCCTCAGGGATCCAGCATCATCCATCTGGAGAACCAGGGCATCAAACAGCATTTTAATTTCACCATCTCTACAGCACAAAAGCCAACAGCGGAAATCCACGTGGCCTTCACCAGCACCAAACTGCTTTTAAGGCAAAAAAAAAAGGATCTTTGGTTGGGCTCTACTGGGGCTTCGTGGCTTTAAAGGAGAAATGGGATGCACACAGGACAGAAAGATTCCATCAATCACTTTGATTAGTTAAATTATGTCTTAGAAATAAGACATAAACATCTCTCACACATTTGAAGGCCTGGTCTAAACCCAGTGGGGTCAGTAAAGCCAAAATATTTTCCACGTGGCCTTAAGCATCTTGAATCCTGTGATTCTTAAGCCACAGAATCCTGGGATTCTCCTCATGCACGAGGGATTTCTACTCCCTGGAAGCCCCTGTTACCCCAGAAATGCAGAGTTTGTTGATGGAGAGAGCTGGAAGGGAAATCTGGGAGTTCCTCAAGCCTTGGACTCGTGCAAGAGCCTGTGCTGGGCTGAGGGGCAGCCTTGGGAGGCCATCAAGGACTCCCAGGGTGCACCAGATTCCCAGGAAAACCTGGCACATCCACATGGGTTTTGAACACATCCAGGGATGGTGATCCCACTGCTGGCCTGGACAACTCTTTCCATGAAGAAATTTTCCTTCATATCCAATCTAAATCTCCCCTGAAGCAACTTGAGGCTGTTTTTCTTTGTTACCTCAGAGAAGAGACTGAGCCCAGCCTGGCTCTTCATGGCTCAGATTTTGAGGGGATTTGGGAAGCTCCACACATTTTGTTTGTGGTCATTTTTACCAAATATCATTTTCCCCCCCTTGAAGTGCTAAATAAGGCAACAGCCAGAACCTGGCTGCTAATTCCAGCCTATAAAAAGGGGTTTTTGTGCACTCACAGCAGCTCACCACGACCTTAAAATAGGACAGTTCTTTCAAGAGCTTTTCTTCCCTGAGATGACATTAACTATAATTTACATTTTAACACAGCTCCTAGAAGGCAATAACATCTCCACTCAGCTCCACTTAAGTGTCCTCCTCCTTTTTTTAGTGCTTGGGTGGATAACAGATTTCAGGGCACTCAGCCTTCCCAGTGCCTGGGATGAGTCCTGCTGGGAATGTCACATGGAGGACACGGATCCTCCTCACCCTGGGTCACCTGCAGGGCCCTGGGGATGGAAGGTGGTGCCCTGTGCTTCACCACAGAGCTCCACACCCTGATGGAAAAATCCCAGATGGAAAAATGGCCAGGACAGACCCTGGCAAGGTCTGAGTGTGCTGAATCCCACAACCAGAGCCTTTTCCAGGTGGGTGTTTCCATGGTGACTCGGGAGAGGAGGCTCAGGCTGGAGCTGGGAAAAGCAGAGCTGCTGTGTTAGCACCACCAGGAACCTGACCCAACAGGGAGCACCGAGTTCCACTGGAAAATCCTGACTGCAACCTTGAAGAAGGAGCAGCATTTCACCTCTGGAGATCCAGTGCCACGGACAGAAAGCCCTGGGGAGTGTTTCCTGTGTCATCTGCTCTCCTGGGAAACCTGGCAAATGCTGTTTGCCTCAACAGCAGCCTGGAGAAACCATGGAGCAAAGGCATCCCATGGCCTGAAGGCTGGAAAAAGACTGGAATGGTCCATAGAGCTGCTGAGAGCTTCAAGAGGTGCACCCATGTTGGAATCCAGGGCACAGGGAATATTTCCCTGCCTGTATTAGGGAGCCCTGACCCCCAGTCAGACACTGTTTTTAACCTTTGTCCCAGGGAAAAAATTGCTAAGGCTTTGGGATGAGTTGGAGAACACAGGTGTGAACTAGGTATGTAGCAGTAGTAGTAGGAATCTATCACAGGGTGAAGAATTTAGGATTTTAGGATTTTGTATGAGAGTGAATGGGAGACAAGATGGAGGATTTGGGGTGTGGTTTCCTTTCCTTCTTGTTCCTTCTTCTTCTTCATTTTCTGTAGTATTGGTGGCACAAAGTCATTGGTTAGGGATGGTAGCAGCATAATTGTTACGTGTGTAAATCAGTAGGAGTCATTGGTAGTAAAGTAAAAACAATATACGTGTTAGAAAGTAATTGGATTCAATATCTTTAAAAGGCCTTGATTTTGGGAACTCGAGGTTCCATTTTGTGCCTTGCTTCTGTGGTGCTGAGTCTGGTGTGGACAGTATATCAACCTCAAGATAAGAAAAGAATAAACAATAACCTGAAGACGAAGAATCAGTGAGTCTCGCTCATTTTTCATCCCTGGCAAAGAACTCATGGAGGGAACCTCCTCCAAGGGCCGTGGAGGTAGGTTCCCAGCAGGTTGTGGGGGAAACAACAGCCAAAAAACCTCTCACACACCCAGAGCTCAGTGTGTGTGTGTGGTGGGCTGAGGAGAGATTTCCTCCTGGCACAACCCTCCAGGGAAGCCTCTGTGTCCCCTGCACAAACCTGCCCGTGCTGGAGGACATCACCCCTTGGGAAAGACCCCACTGCTCCTTTGAAAACCAGGACCAGCAATGGGAAGGCCACACAAGGAGGTCTGTCCTGCAGGTGGAGCAGGCACCTGGCCCCAGTGCTCCTCCAGATGTTGATTTTTAAAGCCCAGCTTCTCAATCTTGAGTCCGGCCATAGTGGGAGGCTGTGGAAAGGCAGGGAGATGTCCCTCCCAAGTTTGTGTCCTCACAAACCTCTCCCTGCTCTGGAGTACTTAGTGCTGGCCCAGAGTCAGGCCTGGATTTGTGCCTGCCTCCATGGAATGTGTGTCAGGACAAAGCAGGGCAGTCCCAAAGCCAAGCTGACCCCAAATCCGGGTACCAGCCACACAGGGATGGGAACTTGGGCTGGGAACTTGGGCCATGTCCTGAGAGGTGCCTGTGGCCCTGTGCCAGGGCTTGGCTCTGTCCCCATGTGCCTCTCTTCATCCTCCATCCCATGGTGCCAGGATGGCCAACATCCCACTGGGCAGGAGCAGCAGCCCATGGAGACATGGGCTCCAGGACAGGAGCCAGGACACTGCGGCTCCTGGAGCCACCAGCTTGGATCTGGAAGGGCTCCCTGGCACTGCCAAGGCTCCCTGGTCCCTGTGAGCACTCATCTCCTAGGGTGAGATGCTCCAGGACAGGGCAGTGACAAGTGGACACACAGGACAGGGCTCCTGCGGGAAAGGGTGAAGTTCCCAGCACAAGTCAGCTGTGACCCACACAAAAGTGTCCTGTGCTGATGTGAACATCACCCAGGACAAGCCCCACAGCCCTGCAGGACTCACCCTGGTCACAATTCCACACAAAGCTCAGGCCAGGAGGTGACCTCTTGCATCTCAGAGTGAGTGCAAATCACTGCAGCTTCACTCACTCCAGTGGGAAGTTTAGATGAGCTGTGAGGAAGAAATTCCTGGCTGGGAGGGAGGTGAGGCCCTGGCACAGGGTGCCCAGAGCAGCTGTGGCTGCCCCTGGATCCCTGGAAGTGTCCAAGGCCAGGCTGGACAAGGCTTGGAGCATCCTGCGACAGTGGAAGGTGTCCCTGCCATGGCAGGTGTGGCACTGGATGGGATTTAAGGTCCCTTCCAGCCCAAACCATTCCATGATTCTGATTCTAACTGGATGAGGCTCAGGTGCCACATCTGCCAGGCACCACAGAGCCCTTCCTGCCCTTCCCACAGCTCCTGGAGCTGCTGGAGCTTCAGGGAGGGAGCCTCCAGGGCTGATTTTAGAGTCCACTCACAAACCCAGGGGCTGTTTCTTGGTTTAAGGACCAGGCCTGGCTGATGACAAAGCCCAGCTGATAACGAGGGTGGATGGGGCTGGGATGGAGGCCATGGGACAGGAGCAGGCAGTGGGATCAGTGGGATGCAGATCCATGGATGGGACAGGAGCAGGCAGTGGGATCAGTGGGATGCAGATCCATGGATGGGACAGGAGCAGGCAGTGGGATCAGTGGGATGCAGATCCATGGATGGGACAGGAGCAGGCAGTGGGATCAGTGGGATGCAGATCCATGGATGGGACAGGAGCAGGCAGTGGGATCAGTGGGATGCAGATCCATGGATGGGACAGGAGCAGGCAGTGGGATGCAGATCCATCCCTCCAGCCAAAGGCCTCTGTGGGTTGTGCTGAGCAGGGAAATTGCTTTGTGCTGCCTGGCTTTGTGAGAGTTTAATTAAGCATGCCCTGAAGGGGATGAGGGAAAGGGAGCCCACCAGGCACTGGGGGTCCCCTCTGTGCTGTGGCTGTTTGGGGTTGTGCTTTGTTGCTGGCAATGAGCACTGATGGTGGGCTCGGTCCCACAAAGCTGCCATTGTCCCTCTCCCTGTGGAAATGTCCTCGTGCTGCCCATGGTCTGCATGCAGAGAGGACTGGTGGCATTCACTCTCGTTTTAGGCAGGTCCAGGAATCCCTCTGGGAGCCTCCTGGGTGGCCCAAAGCAAGGTCAAGAGACACAGAGGGCAGAACATTGAAATGAGCTCAGAAGAGGAATCCTAAATGTGGGTGTGACATCCCTCAGCTGATGGCCAGGGTGCAACCCCCTTGTCCAACAATTCTGGGCATGGCTGCACCTGTTCCACTGCTACCAGGTGAGATCTGGTCCTCTGCTTCTCTTCTCAGCCCCACATCATGTGGACAGACGTGGTGTGGTGACAGTGGGAATGACACAGACCAGGGGCCCACTCCCACAGCTCCCACTGAGCTGCACCTCTGCTCCCCAGCACCACAAATCTCAGTGCCACCACCACCCCGAGGCCACAAAAGCAGAGAAATCAGAGTCAATCCTGCTCCTGGTGACAACTCATGACACCAAGTGGCTCAGGACTTCAGCAGAAGTTACAAGCACTCAGCATCCTGCAGGATGATTCCAGAAGCTTGGGAGCAACATGTGACAGGAACAAAGTATTTCTGCATGCAGTACACGTGGTTCTGCTGACCTAAGGACTAGAAATGAACTCAATAATTCAGTGGGAACCACCTGGAGGAACCAGCACTTTGTCAGGGACATGCTGTGAGTGGGTTGGGCATCTGCAGCAAGATGGAATTCACGTGGAAAAGGGGTGGCTTTCCAGTGACCTCCCCAAAAACCAGCATCCCAGTCCTCATTCCCACCCTGCTGGAAGCTCTCTGAGCACCCAGGCTCACCTTCAGCTTGTGTTCATGCTCCTTGTTGACCCGGGACAGCAGCTGGGCTTTCCTTCTGTTGAGGGCGTCGATGAGGGCGTCACACTGGGCCACCAGGCAGGCCTCGAACTCCACGCTGTTCTCCTGTGGGGCACAGAGGGAGTCACAGCCCAGGGAACGTCCCCAGGCCAGCTGGAAAACTGGATTTTCCTTTCTAATGGTGCCACACGGGTCATTTTTGCACGTGCAGCTGCACCACTGCCACCCAGGAACCCACAGCGCTGGGTGTGGGATCCACAGGCCTTGGATCATGGAAAACGTGGTGGGGGTGATGCCCTGAGGAGGCTGAGCTAGAACAGAGGCTGGGCAGAGTTACAGAATAAAGCAGGGATTTATTAAAAGGATTTCCTCCATGGATCCACCTTGGGCAGCACAAGAGCCCAGCCAGGGCTGCACCCAAGACGAACCAAAATGGTCCCAAAATGGACACCGGGCACGGGCTCTGGCACTTTTATCAGCTCTGCTCCATTTGCACATTGGAGTTCATTGTCCAATTCCAGCTTTAGCCCATCAAGCCCCATCCTGCTTGTTTTTCTCTCTTCAGCCCACGTTGTTTGTGCTCTTGGGCCTGAGATTTGGATCATTTGTCCTTGGTCCCCAGCTAGAGAAGGAATTGTTTTGTCTCCCTGCTCTGTGCAGAGAGCTCACCATCCCCTAATATGAAGCTCAGAACTACACATTAAAGCAGCACAGAATGTGAAAAATATAAAAGCCAAAACCTGAGGCATCACTGGCAGGTGAGGAACAGGTTTGGATCCACCCATGGCAGAGATGGGAAGGGCTCAGGACTCTGCTGTCCCCTCCACGATGCCAGGAGCAGCAGTTTTGGGAGGGTTCAGGGGGGTAACATGGAAAGTGAGGTTCCTTTGGGAGAGCACCCACCAAACCAAGCTTGGAAAGAGGCGTAGGGGATGGCTTATCCTGGTGGGAAGGGGAAGTTTCTCAGCCTGGACAATCAGTACCTGGATCTGCTGCACCATGTTGCGGAGCTGGACCAGGAATTCCTTCGCCTCCTTGGCTCTGTCTGACAAACCATTCAGGGCCTGGGAAAGCTGGCTCTGCAGGGGAAGCAAAGAGCAAGGTCATTTCCACGTCCAGGACTCATCCATCCCCCTGGATTGTGTGGGGTTTGGGCTGGGCACGGGCTGCAGCCCAGCTCTGCCTCCAGCATCCCACCAAGGTGTGCCCGAGTGCAAGGAGAGCAAAAGGAGGGTTAACCATCACACCCTGGCTTTGGGAAGCAGATATTCAGTGTCCACCTCCTCCACAGGCTTCCCTGGGTGATCAGGGACAAGCCACATCCATGCTGGGTCTCACAGTGAGCCATCTGCTCCCTTCTCCTGGATCTGTGTCCTCCAGGGAATCACCAAAAATTCTGTAGGATCTGACCCATGTCTGCTGGGAACACAGGTCAGGCCACCCGAGTCAGCCTGAAAATCACCCAAACCCTCCTGAAAGTGAAGGTGAAGGTCTTCCTGCAAAACACTGACTGCTCCTTCTCCCTGTGGAGGGGGAGCACTCCCACAGCCCTGGCCCTGAGCAGCAGAACGTGGTAATAACAATCATTATGTTCATCAAATGCTTTTTCTTTTTCATTTCCACGGCTCTTCCTGAACGCTCACTGGGGAATCTTCCCAATCTCCCCCTTCTGCCCTGATTCCAGCAGTGTGTGGATTATCTCAAGAGCTGGGCAAATCACCCTCAGCAATTTTTCTCTGGGAGAGATTTTGGCTCTTTTGTGGGCTGCAAATTGGCTGCAAACACCCCGTGGGTTTTGGGGGGTGATCTTCCTTTGAGGCAGACACAGAAGAGAGCTGGGAATGTGGCTGATCTCCCCAAATCTCCAAAAATCTACTGTGTCCATCCTTCCAGGGGTCAGGATGTGGGCACTGGGCTGGCACCCCTCCCTCTGGATGTGGGAGATGGGAAGTGAGATGGGAGAGGGGAGAAGGACTCTGCTTTTTCTGGGCTGAAATCAAGAGTAAAACTCAGCATTGCTACCGAGGAGAGCCGTGGCAACCCTTTAATGGCCCAGAAAATAATGGCCCAGAAAATGACCTCGCTGCTGCTTCCCTGGGAGACTTTAATCTCACCCAGGTGGTTCCTGCATTTCCTTTGTAATTTATCGTGCCCGAGTCGCTGGGATGTGGAGCTAATCAGTGAATGCATCTCTAATAAAAATGGGATTGCTAAATCAGCTCAGCAGGTCCCCCCATCCCTCCTCCCTCCCCCAGGCAAGGTCAGAGTCCCACTGGGACAACCCAGCCCTGCCTCCTCCAAAGCCTCCATCACCTTCCTCAGCCCTCCTGGATTTGGGAAGATGCCCCAAGCCCAGCAAGGTGTTTTGCTGAGAGCTGTGTTGCTGCAGGGCCCAGGTCCCTGAAAACACAGGCAATTAATGGAAAAAATCAGCAGGGGTTGGTTGTGTTTACAAGCTCCTCATTAAAATTGCAGCATGTTGGGTTGGATTTTTTTTTTCCTTTAAAGTCTTTAGAAGGCTTTTTTTTTTTTATTTTTCCCATTAACATGCATTTCATGAAGGCTATCTTTAGATCAACATAATTCTTTGAGGCTTTCCTGATGGAAAAGCTTTTTAAAAGTGGGCTTAAAATTTAATAAGAGCTCTGTGGTGCCTATGTGTGTTGTCCATGGAAGTTCCTTCACCCCAGACTCGCAGCAAAAGGGTTCCCAGGTGCAGCAAGCTTGGAGCCTCCACAAAAAGATGGTCCATCAGCTCAGAGCATCCCTGCCTGTGGTCTCACTGCACCCCTTTCTCAGCTCAGCCTTTCCCTCTGCTCCAGATATTCTTGATGCCTCCAGTGCAAGCGAGTGAGGGGCATTATCTAGTCTGGAAAGTGCAATTTTCCCAGATTTTTAAGGGCAGTTCCTACATATGGGTGGGCACAGGTTGCTCACTGGACACAGGAGTGTTGCAAGAACATATTATAAGTTTCTCTGTGTGCAAGCCTGCGGGAAATTTTCCCACAGGAGAGCATCTTTTACTGTCTTTTACTCTGTATAAGTTTTCTGTAAACAAAATCTCTGGTTTGTGATTCAAGGACGTTTTTTAGATTTCTCTGCCTGTCTCCTAGGAAATGGGAGGTATGATTCTCTCTTTCAACCTGTGAGGTGAAGGGCTGTTATCTCTCTGATATTGTAAGCATTCTGGCATTCTGGTACAGGGAATGAAGAAGAAGCATCTGAGCTCTGTACCTGGGCACATTATAGCCCAAATCCTCAGAACTATGGAGTCACTTTAATAAATCATATTTAGCCTTCTGAAATTATTGTCAGGAGTCCTTTTTAATGAACAGACCACGCCAATACAGGAGCTCCAAGGTTTAACTTTTCACCAGCAGGAGCTTCGTTCCCATCTCCAGGGTGGGTCCCCCTCAGAAAGCCATTCCATGTGTCCTGTCCCTCCATCCCTTGTCCCCTGTCCCTCTCCAGCTCTCCTGGAGCCCCTTTAGGCCCTGGAGTCCTCCACAAGAGCTGTCAATATTTCTGACACACGCTGGAAGGATTTCCCCTCTCTGCAACAACCCGGAATGCTGCACTTTTCATCTCCACGTGCCAACAAAACCGTGGTGGCTTTTTGGGATGGGGAACCCTGCTCTGGGGACACCATCCATGGGATCATCCATGGCAGCTCCCATGTGCTGCAGTGGAGCTGAGCCCAACCCTCAGCTAGCACGGGCAGGGAAATTAATGAGTGTGAAATGAAGAAAAATCCCATTTACCGGCGCCTTAAAATCAAGGGGATTTGTTCTTTGCAGCAAGCTGCCCTCTTTTTTCCATGCTCTCGTTCCCAGGCAGCAAGAAGAGACCTCTGTGATTCCCATTAGCATTAATGGGATCTAAGCATTTAAATCTCTGTCCCCTGAGCACTTAGGAGAGAATCTGTCCTCTCTTTGTGCTCACTAATAGCTCCATAACCCTCCTCCTTCCCAGGCACGCTGACAAAGGGATTTCTGTCACTCTCTGATTCTCCCTTGTCCCAGCACAGGGATGAGAGCAGAAGGCTGAGGGCTCAGGAGGCTCTGAGAACCAGAGAAAATCTTCATTTTAACTCTGCATCATCAGAACTGCTCTGGTTTTCCTCCTGTACAACCCAGCTGCCAGTGCTGGAGCTCATGCACGTTGACTTGGAGGTGAGGAGGGAGCTGGGCTGGTTATTTTTGGGGGCACTGGGTGCTGGATGGGTGTGACAGCTCCATCTGGCACAGGGACAAGCCCCAAGCTCACTGGGGTGAGAAAATGGGTCCCATTTCAAACCCCAGCTGGTTTGCAGGCTCTGGCACCGAGCAGGACCATAAAATCACAGAACTGTTAAAGTTGGAAAAGCCCTCTGAGATCATGGAGTCCAAGGCCAAGGCCACCACTGCCCCATGTCCCCAAGTGCCACATCCACATGGCTTTTAAATCCCTCCAGGGATGGAGACTCCAGCACTCCCCTGGGAAGCTTTTCCCAATGCCTAACTACCCTTTCCATGAAGAAATTTTCTAAATATCCACCCTGAGCTCCCCTGGCCCAGCCTGAGGCCGTTCCCTCTCCTCCTGTCCCTGTTCCCTGGGAGCAGAGCCCGACCCCCCCGGCTGTCCCCTCCTGGCAGGGAGTTGTGCAGAGCCACAAGGTCCCCCCTGAGCCTCCTTTTCTCCAGGCTGAGCCCCTTCCCAGCTCCCTCAGGAATTCTCCAGCCCTTCCCAGCTCTGTTCCCTTCCCTGGACACGCTCCAGCCCCTCAGTGTCCTTTCCATGAGGGGCCCAGAGCTGTCCCCAGGGCTGGAGGTGCCTCAGCAGTGCCAGCACAGGGGACAGTCACTGCCCTGCTCCTGTGGCCACACCATGGCTGGTACAAGCCAGCTGCCTTTGGCCTCTTTGCCCACCCGGGCACACCTCCAGCTGCTCTCAACCAACATCAAGTATTGCCGTGGTTTATGTAGTAATAAAGGATTTTTGACAATAATATTAGAAGGTTAAATATGATTTATTAATATGACTTTATAATACAAAGGATTTGGGTTATTATTTGTTTAGCTCAGAGTATTTGAAGTTTTTGTTTTAAGCTCCGTCCAACGAATTTTAGAATAGCTTACACAATCAGAGATAACAACTTTTCACCTCATAGGTTGAAAGGAAGAAAACTCTTTATTTTCTATATTAGGAGACAGGTAGAGAAACTTATCTGTGTCCTTGAACACAGATTAGAGATTTTGTTTATAGAAACTTGTATAGAATAAAAGACAGTAAAAAGATGCTTTTTCATGGAAAGAATTTTTTGTAGGCTTGCATACAGGGAAACTTATAATATGTTCATGCAACAATCAAGCTCAGCAAAACTCACCCCACAAGAGCTCCTGGCATCACACCAAGAGGCCAGAACCTGCTGTGACACCCCCAGCACTGCAACCAGCCCCTGCCTCTTCTCTCCTTCCAACCAAGTCACCTCCCAGCCAGCTCTTCCCCTGGAGCATCCATATGGAAGGAAAGAGGAGAGGAACACCATGGCAGGGAAAGGAGCTGTTCCCAGCTGTTCTGCTCCTGCCCTCCAAAGGATGAGGAGCTGTCACAGATGCTGGAGTTGAACTCATGCAAGTCTTTTTTTTTAATTAAAGCACAGGACCTGCAGCCTTTGAATCTTGAGGCCAGCCCTCTGTACGTGATGCTTGCCTAATTAAAATGGGATGTTTTAATTAAAACTTGCATTCAGTCAAGAAGCTGATGAAGCTAAACAGCTGCTAATTGGCTTTTGGCTCCAGTCAGGAGTGCCTGACTTTTGGATTCAAGGCTGGCTCTGGAAAGAAACCAGGAGCTGCAGCCAGGGCTGAACTTGTCCCTTGAGACTTGAGGGGTCAGGCAGTGCCATGTCCTGGGATCCTGCAGGAGTTCAGAATGCAGCACTGTAGGTTTGTGTGTCACAACAGGATTGGCTAAGAAAGCTCACACTGTAGCACGAGGCCATAAGATGAAATATTTAAGGATTGGGTCAAAAACTTAAATATCCTTGTTGGCAATGTTTTATTGGTCAATAAATGCTTAAAAAGTCCTGTAACTAGGGGTCTTGTGACCTTCTGAGCCATGCAGTAAAGATGTGAGCTGAACTCATCTTTCCTATGTAGAAGAAAAATAAATGGCATCATCTAAAATAATTCAGAGGTCCTGTCTCAAATTCTTTCAACAATTCCTCACACCTTAGGGTGCCCTGAACTGCCTGTGGGGTGATGCTGAAGCCCCCAGCCCCATGTGCTGTCACTGGGGTGCACAGATGGCCCCAGCCTGGCTTTGTTCAGGCACACACAAGGGCACTGTGTCCCCTCAGCAGGCAGAACTGATTCAAAATGATTCAAAAGCTGATTCAAAAGCTCCAGCCTGGAAATAAAACAAGGATAGATTCTTTTCAAGCATGACCTTACTAAAAGCCTTTCACTGCCTCCCATGTGGGATCCCCTGGCCCTGGGCACAGGGCACAGTGCTCTGCCTGCTCCCAGGCCATGCTGGATTTAGTGTTTATTATTGTTTATTATTGTTACTTAGTGTTTTATTTAGCCTGGTCACGGTGACAATCCTGCAGCAGTGGCAATGTCTGTCATCCATCTGTACTTGCCCAGCTGCCCAGAGCCCCTCACCCTACACCCTGACCAGCCCCCAGGTTTGGGGGTCCCCCCCTGAAAGGAGACTTAAAATATTTTTTAAATTATTTCGTCGCCAAGCCCCGCACTGGAATCTCCTGGAAGCAGGAGATTTAGGGTAAAAAGCAGCAATTCTTCTCTTGGCATGGATTCTAAGGCACATAATAGTTATGTCAGAGCTGTGAAAGAACAAGCCTGGGCTCCAGCCCTCCTGCTAGGAGCCATGTGGATGAGGGCCTGGCTGGAATGCCTGGGATGCTGCAGGCACAGGTCACACACTGCTTTTTCCTTGCTGAAATGGAACAGCAAAGTGGTTTTGCTCCTGCTGAGAATCCTTGTGCTCACCTGAACCTGCCATTCCCTGGTTCCCACTGGTGCTCTGCAGCCTGCAGTGATTCCTCAGCAGGATTTGGGAGCAGCCTGGATGAGGAGAACCCCCAAATTCCAGCATCCCCTGCTCTTTGATCCCATTTCTTTGAGGGGCAAACCAGGCATGCAAAACTTCCCCAGCAGAAGACCCCACGATCACAGCTGCATGTGGGAGTACAGGCTCAGGAGGTTTGGAATGCTGCACTGGAAAAATGTTAGTTCTGTGAAAAATGCACATTATATGATTGGCTCTTCGCAAATATTAGAATGAATACTGTATGTGTTTTGTTGGAAAAGTTATGTTGTATTCATTTTTGTAGTGTTGTATTAATCTTCTAAATGTAGGTTTTTGTTAAGGCATAATATTAAAATAGAAACCATGTAATGTAAAATACTTCTTGTAACTAACTCAAAGAATGAACAAAGATAACCAAAACATTCCTCCTCTAAGGAAAACAACACAAAGAAGAGTTATTGCCTCCTTATCTTTACCTTAGTAGACACCCTGGAGCCAATGGAATTAGGCAAGAAGCAGACATTGAACAGAAGACACCCTTTGTTTGAGAGGAATGTTTGAATCATGTAAGAAGAAATATGAATATACAACAGGCTATTGCTTTTAAGGAATAACCCTTATTAGTGCTTTGTGCTTTTCCATTGAGAGAAGCACCCGGACATCCGTAATTCTTTGCTTTTAATTGTCTCTTTTATTGTCCTAACCCTAATTATCCCAATTTGCATTGTCTTTTTTTTTTTTATTATTATTAAACTTTTAAAATTCTTTAAAAAAGAAGTAAGTGTGAAGCGTTTTTCACAGTTCTATTACAGGAGCTAAAACTGAGATGAGAGAAGCTGAGCACATTCTCCTGCTCCTAACAGCACAGGAGCAGGAGAAACATGGTGGTGAAGCAAGCCCAAGTTTGAAACTTCAGCAAAAAAAAAAAAAATCTGCAGTCAGAGAGGACAGGCATAAAGATTTTCACAGCAACAAAGAGCTTTCCAGCCACAGTTTTCCAAAGGTTGCCTAAGGAAGGACAAGGAACAGCCCTCCTTCACACAAGGGTGTCAGACACATAATTTGTTTTCTTTTTAACCCATCTCTGNCTGAGATGAGAGAAGCTGAGCACATTCTCCTGCTCCTTAACAGCACAGGAGCAGGAGAAACATGGTGGTGAAGCAAGCCCAATTTTAAAACTTAAGAAAAAAAAAAAAAATCTGCAGTCAGAGAGGACAGGCATAAAGATTTTCACAGCAACAAAGAGCTTTCCAGCCACAGTTTTCCAAAGGTTGCCTAAGGAAGGACAAGGAACAGCCCTCCTTCACACAAGGGTGTCAGACACATAATTTGTTTTCTTTTTAACCCATCTCTGCCCAAAGCCCAGACACTTCAGTCCACTGATGTAATTGTATGACATCAACCTTTGCCTCACAACAGCCAATCCCTGGAAGATCTGGGAAGGAAGAGGATACCCCCTCTGTTGTGTGAACATATTATAAGTTTTTTTGCATGCAAGCTTGCAGAAAAATTCTTTCTACAGGGAAGCGTCTTTTATTCTGTATAAGATCTTACAGACAAATCTCTGAGTTGTGTTTCAAAAACAGAAGTTTCCTCTGCCTATCTCTTAATAATAAAAAATAAGATTTTCTTCCTTTCAACCTATAAAATAAAAAGTTGTTATCTCTAATTCTATAAACTATTCTAACATTGCTTATAGAAAACTAAAAGCAACAGCTTCTATACTCCAAACTAAATAAATAATAACCCAATTCTTTGAATTATAAAATCATGTTAATAAATCATATTTAACCTTCTAATATTACTACCAAGAGTCCTTTATCACCACACAAACCACAACAATACCCCTCCTCTAGAAATTCATGCTGTCCAGGTTCCCCCAAATATCTTTTGAACTATTCAGTTCCAAACCAAAGTGGTTTTGAACTATTTTTTAAATACTTCACAAACCCAAGTGGCCTGAGAGATAACAGCCTTCCAAACCCGTGGAGACAGCAGGTGAAGTTATCAGATTCCATCAGAGAATGGAATGCATCAGAGAATGCACACCTCAGGCACTGCAGTGGGGTCATTGTGGGTGTTCTGGATTGTCAGATAAGCATGTGTTCTATTGCCATCTGTTAAAAGTGGGGCAGGTATCTTCTGTTAATTGGGCAGTTTTCGTATCTCTTCCAAAAAAAGTCTCTCCCCCCCCCCGGGAGATATCTTCTGTTAATGGGCCATTAATTATTAATTATCTGCTGTCCATGGCCATTGAGTGTCACTGCATGGCTGATAAAATTCCATCATCCCATTGGGAGAGGCTCTGCCCAGGGGGAGGAGCCAAGCATCCCTACCTGCATAAAATCAGCATTTTTTGGGACACCAGAACAGCCTCTTCTCTACTGGATTCCCAGAAGAGCAACTTCTTCTCTGCTGGATTCCCAGAAGAAGACCAGGCCCATCTACTCTATCACCAAACCTTCAGAGAAAACTCCACCCTTGTACAGGATCACCACTTCAGCAGAACCACATCTGCCACCCCAGGAGGAGCAGCCACCATCCACTGGACTGCTCCCAACACCCTGACCCACGGGGTGTCAGGTTTCTGACTCTGTCAGTGGTTTTGTTTGTACTAATTGCATTTGTATTTTTCAGTTTTTCCTAGTAAAGAACTTCCTGTTCCCATATCTTTGCCTGAGAGCCTTTTCATTTCGAAACTGGTAATTCAGAGAGAGGGAGTTCACCTTTTCCATTTCACAAGAGGCTCCTGCCTTCCTTAGCAGACTCCTGTCTTTTCAAACCAAGACAGCTGGTCTGGCTCATCCCCCTGGAAAAGGGCTGCTCTAGGATGGATTCCTTGCAACCTGATGAATCCTACAATCATTAAAGGTTGGAGAATGTCACTCTCACTTTTCAGCCTTCTGATGTTTTCATTCCTGTGATGGAGTTTCTCACGCTGTTTTTGTAAACATGCACATGTTTTTCTAACTGTCTTTTTTGTTTTTCATTCTTTCTCCTGGGAGGAGAAAGGTTTGATGGACTTTGTCACTGACCAGTGTGGTTGGAGAGGTGGTAACTTCACCTTCCAATCGATGGTCGTTCCCAAAAGTCTATATAATGTGAAAACCAAAATAAAGTCTCTCTCTCTTCTTTGCCTTCTCTCGAGTGTAGCTGCGTTTGTCTCTGCGGTTCGTGTTGCTCGACAGAGTGACAGGAGAACACCTCCAAGATCACCAAGCCCAACCTTCCAGGTTGGCTGAAGCTGACCAAGGCCAGTTTTGCCCTCAGGGACACTCAGTGTGGGTCACTCATATGCCTTTCTTGGCTGTCCCTGGTATTTGGACTGAACAAATACAGATTTATGGGATGTCCTGGGCTGCTCCTGACTGTGAGGATGTATTAAAGCTTCTCTGTCCTTGCTTTGATATAGGATCTAGTCTTTGCTTTGATTTTTACGGGGGAAGAAATGTAAGCACCTCGCAACAGCCCTTTGATTTTGTCCAATTAATCCCTGGTTTGCTTCGTTAATGATCAACAGAAAATGATCTTAGCTTTTCCCTGCCAGCACCTGACAGGGGTCCCTTTGAAAGCACAGACAGAACTGCAGGATCTGTTACAGGGATGCTGAGAAAAACTCACCCAGGAGCTGCTGCTCTCCCACAGCTACAGAGAGGGGCAAACGAGGTAAGGACAGAAACGAAAAACTCCAAATATCCACTTGTTGAGTGAGCTGGTGATGAGGTTCACTCTCCATGTTTTAGGAGAGACAATTTGCGTTGTGTTGTGTCCCTGAGGGGAAGAGCTGCAGCCCTGCACACAGGCATCAGGGTGGAGAATCAGGGCAAGAGAATTCCAAACCCAGGTTGAGTCCGGCTTTTTTTGGGGAACTGAGCCCAGCTCAGCTTTGCTAAGGGCTGGTCCTTGTGTCCTGGGATCCTGCAGGGCCAGGCCTTGGACACTTCCAGAGATCCAGGGGCAGCCAGAGATTCTCTGAGCACCCTGTGGGCATGCTGGAGCATGGCTCATGTTCTCTGAGCATTGTGAGAAAGTCTGCTTTGGTGTTTGTCATGGAGAGAGGCTGCTCTGCCTCTAAATCTTCTTTTTTTTTGGTCTCTAAATTCTAAAACTGGTGGGAATTCATAGCAAGAAAAACATAGAATGATTTGGGTTGGAAGGGAACTTCAAGCCCATGTCATTCCAACCCTCTGCTTGTGGCAGGGACACCTTCCACTGTCCCAGGCTGCTCCAAGCTCTGTCCAACCTGGCCTTGGACATTCCAGGGATCCAGGGACAGCCACAGCTTCTCTGGGCAACCTTCAACCCTCCCAGCCAGGAATTCCTTCCCAATACCCCATCCCTGCCCTCTGGCACTGGGAGCCATTCCCTGTGTCCTGTCCCTCCATCCCTTGTCCCCAGTCCCTCTCCAGCTCTCCTGGAGCCCCTTCAGGCCCTGCCAGGGGCTCTGAGCTCTCCCTGGAGCTTCTCCTCTCCAGGTGAGCACCCCCAGCTCTCCCAGCCTGGCTTCAACTCTTGGAGCATTTCCCTGGCTCCTCTGGACTCACTCTACATCCTTCTGATCCAGTTTTCTTGTTCAGCCTCCTCCACTGCCCCTTATGGAATTCCAACCCTCCTGGAGAGGCAACTCCTTCTCTGCTGTGCCTGGGGATCTCCCTGGAGAAGACTCACTGGGATTTTCTCTGTGAGCCACTCCACTGGCCCAGTGGCCACCTGAGCCAGAGGTGAGCACAGGGTCCTGGGAGGGTGACCTAGAGGGAGATGTGAGCTCTGCACCCTGGGGGGACAGCACCGGGGCAACAAAGGGAACCCTTGGAGCTGACCCTGGAGCTCAGGACACCAGCTGAGGCTTTAACATCGATTCCCTTCTGTCTGCGGCACCGTGGTGGGGGGAATCCAGGGCTCTGAGGCTCAGGAGTGAAGGGAAAATGCCACAAGGAGCAGGGATCAGCTCTGGGGGGTTTAGCTGCCAAGCAGCCTGCTCAGCAAATGCAGCTCTGGCTCCACTAATGGCCTTTCTCTCTAATTAAGGCTCTGCAATGAATTTGTTGCTTCTTAAGAACACCAGGAATGCTCTTTCCGTGGCTACCTGAGATGGGGGAGATCTTCCTTGAGGAGAGAGTTCCTTTGAAACGGCATAAAATTTACTTTGAGTAAAAATTCATTTCAGATTTAAGTGAAGTGTAATTTACTTAACCTAAAACTTGCTTGTGCTAATAAAATATGCTTGTTTAGTCTGTTAATTCTGCTGTGCCCCAGACTACTTGCCCTTATAAAATCGTATGCTACAAAACTGCCTCACGCAAAAAAAAATGTAAACCGAGCAAAAAGAGAAATAAAAAGAAGCCCCCTTGAACCTTAAAGAAAAGATAAAACCAAAGCTGAAACTACAAGAGGTGGCAAGTCAAGATAACCTAAAAGCTCTCTGTGCAAAAATTAATAAAAACTAATTGTAACATAAAACTAATAAAATATACACAAACCTATTATAAAACCCTATACATATACACAAATAAAAAAAATTTTAAAACCTCAAAACTTCAAGAGAATGCACGCATCCTTTGAAAATCTACATGCGCCCAGCACTAAAATAAACACACCAGCTTTACAACTTTTACAAGTTGTAAAGTTAGTTTTTTTTTTCCACAAATCACCTTCTGACCTCCTCCAGAAGCTGAACTTTGCTTCCTGAGGCTGCATCCACTGCCTTGATTACCTGGCACTAATAAGCAACATTACTCCTGATATTTGCTGTGCACTGACTTCCTCAACAGCATCCCTGCATCCCTAGGGCTGNGTCCTGGATGTTCATCTGCAACGTGTCCTGCCCTTCATCATCCCCAGGGAAAGGAAATCTGCCAGGATGATTGCAGCAGGCAGCCCCAGTTCCTTGGGAGGGATCTTCACTGAGCCTTTTCCAGCCAAAGGATCTCTCTGGTTCCTCCCACAGCCTCAGCACAGCCCAGACAGAGCTGCCCGTCCCTTCCCTGCTGGCACGTGTCCCTTGGGTGTCTCCATCCATCCCTAGGGACACAGGGATGCTCCAAGGGCTGGAGCCCCTCTGGAGCCAGGCTGGGAGAGCTGGGGGTGCTCACCTAGAGAGGAGAAGGCTCCAGGGAGAGCTCAGAGCCCCTTGCAGGGCTGAAGGGGCTCCAGGAGAGCTGGAGAGGGACTGGGGACAAGGGATGGAGGGACAGGACACAGGGAATGGCTTCNCAGCAGCCCAGGGGGGAGCTCCATGTCAATAATCCCCCTCCCTGGATTCCTCCTGGATGCTGGATCAGGGCTGGTTCTATGCTGGCAAGGGGAGCAAAAGGACAGCTGTCACTCTCACTTTTCAGCCTTCTGATGTTTTCATTCTTGTGATGGAGTTTCTCACGCTGTTTTTGTAAACATGCACACGTTTTTCTGTCTTTTTTGTTTTTCATTCCTTCTCCTGGGAGGAGAAAGGTTTGATGGACTTTGTCATTGACCAGTGTGGTTGGAGAGGCGGTGACTTCACCTTCCAATTGATGGTCGTTTCCAGAACTCTATATAATGTGAAANGGAGGGACAGGACACAGGGAATGGCTCCCAGTGCCAGAGGGCAGGGATGGATGGGATATTGGGAAGGAATTATTTTCTATGTGGGGCTGGGATAGGGTGCCCAGAGAAGCTGTGCCTGTCCCTGGATCCCTGGAAGTGTCCAAGGCCGGGTTGGACAGGGCTTGGAGCAGCCTGGGACAGTGGAAGGTGGCCCTGAAACAAGCAGAGGTTTGGAATGAGATGGGCTTGAAGCTCCCTTCCAACCCAAACAATTCTGTGCTTTTCTTGCTATGAATTCCCACCAGTTTTAGGATTAAGAGACAAAAAACAAACAAACAAAAAAAGATTTAGAGGCAGAGCACTCTCTCTCCATGACAAACACCAAAGCAGACTTTCTCCCAATGCTCAGGGAACACTGAGCCATGCTCCAGCATCTCAGCTCTTCCCCAGGATTCCCAGAACATGAAAAGTAGGATGTGAAGCACTGCTGTTGTCATGGCTATCCTTAATTATATCCTGGAGGCAGCAAACCCCTCTCTCTTCCTCAGCAACCTGCTGTCATCTCCCTAAAAAAAACACTGCTCCACTTGACCTCCCTTCTGCTTCAGGCCTGAGGAATGCCAGGAGGTTTGAGCTCATCCAGAAGAAAATGAGCTCCTCAGGGATGGCTGTGAAATGCTCCTGTTTATGCAGAACAAATGAGCACTGGGGGAACCACTGCCAGAAAAGGTCAAGGAGCTTTAAACCACTTCCAACCTAAAGCACTTCCAAACTAAAGCACTTCTTCCAACCTAAATCACTTCCAACCTAAACCACTTCCAGACTAAACCACTTCCATCAGGCCAGTATTGCTGTGGTCTGTGCATTGACAAAGGACTTTTGACAATAATATCAAAAAACTAAATATAATTTATTAAAATAACTCCATAATTCAAAAATATTTAGACTATAATGTGCTCAAGTACAGAACTCAGATACTTACTTCTTCATGCTCCGTACAAAAATACTAGAATACTTACAATATCAAAGAAATAACAGTCCTTCACCTCATAAGCTGAAAGAGAAACTCACATCTTCCCATATCAAAAAAACAAAAAAAATCCAAATGTCCTTAAAACACACATCAAAAATTTTGTTTACAAAAACTTACACAAAATAAACAACAATAAAAAACACTTTCCCATAAGAAAATTTTTCTGCAAACTTACAGAAAAACTTATAATATATTCTTACAATAGGTCAGTGCTAGGGAAAGGGCTGGGTCCTGCTGCATTTGAAGGACACAAAGCACTGCTGCATCTTTTTACCCCAAAAAAATCTGGAGGACATTCCTGTAAGTGGTGAGGGAAGTCCCAGCAGGCAAACACTGTCTCCTTAGACACAGTTTTTCTCCATGGTGGATGAAAAAAAACCATGGAAGCAAAGACTTAGGTTATGATCCCATGGGTCAAGATCTGTGTCCTGTACACAATAAAGGTGCTGTGGACAAAACAAGGCCATGAAGCTGTCAGGGGATGGGCACACCCAGTTTTTGGGGTAGAATTAGCACAGGAATACACAGATGTGGTCACCACTGCAGCTTCTCCTCCATCTCCATCCAGGCACTGCCCAACACCCAGTGCACACTGCAGGTCTGGTGCTTTCTGCCTTAAAATTCTGCTCCATCTGCTCCAATCCCATTAGTGCCTCCCCACTCCAGTGGTTACTCACACTTCAGCTCTCCCATCCCATTATTGCATTAAGTCTTTAAATCTGATTACATTGTTTGGAGTTAAATTTAAACCCGATTAACTGCATAAACAATGATTTTTTCCCCAGGGCTGAGAGCCCCGTGGGGCAATTCCTCTTCCTGCAGGGAGTGTTCTGTGTTCTGACCATCCTTTTGTCTTGTCCTACAGCCTTTAATTACCATCTGGGTGCTGGAGTCAGGCTCAGCCATAAACAGCCTTGACAGAACCAGCATCTTGACTTTGCTTTGACATTTAATTGCCTAGAAATGCAAATTGTATTGGATTCTCCAGTTCTGAGGAGTCACTGAGGCAGTGAGGGAAAGGAAAACATCCTGTGGCTGGGTGGTGACCATGAAGGCTGGGAGAGCTGGGGTGTCCAGGCTGGAGAAGGCTCCAGGGAGAGCTCAGAGTCCCTAAAGGGGCTCCAGGAGAGCTGGTAAGGGACCTGGGACAAAGGATGGAGTGACAGGACAAGGTAGAATGGATTTAAGCTGAAAGAGGAGAGATTTAGGTTTGATATATGTAATTCTTCCCTGTGAGGGTGGGGAGGCCCTGGCACAGGGTGCCCAGAGCAGCTGTGGCTGCCCCTGGATCCCTGGAAGTGTCCAAGGCCAGGCTGGACAGGGCTTGGAGCAACCGGGGAGAGTGGAAGCTGTCCCTGCCCATGGCAGGAGGTGGCACTGGATGGGATTTAAGGCTCCTTCCAACCCAAACATTCTGGGATTCCATGATCCTATGAAGTCTCACCACAAAGGGCAGCTGAGTGAAGCCCCTTCCTCCTGAACCTGTCCCTGATGTGGCATCCAGGAGCTCTGGAACCCACCCCTGCTCTGGCACAGGTGACCAGTGTGACACTGGCACCTCTCCCAGTGCCAGTTCTGGGGCAGTGGGGCAGGCCCTCACCTCCTTCCCACAAAGGCACAAATCCTCCTTCCAGGCAGCAGGAGCAGGTGGCTGATGTCCTGGCTGTCACCAGGCAGGTCCCACAGCCACAGCAGCCTGTGCAGGACGTCCCTGGCCATCCCAACCATGGCTCTCCAGGATCCCAGCCCGTCCCTGAGCAGCAGCTCCTCATTTCACAGCCCTCTGCCTCCTTGGCTGCTGCCCAAAACTGGGCTTTTACACAATTTACCCATGGATTTAGCTCCAGGGAGCTTTGCAAAGGCACAGATGGGAGCTGGCATCTCACTGCCTTTGGCTGTGGACACACAGAACTTCCCTTGGACAGGGGGAAGGCACAAATATCCTCCAGCATCCCCACAAAGTGCCTTTGCACTCATTTCCTAATGAATCCTCAGTGCTGCAGCCTCCAAGGATGGGGATGCTGTGCCCAAAACCTTGTCTGCCTTTCCCAAGGGAAGGAGCCAAACAAAAGGTCTCTCCTCTCCCACTCAAATCTTACCTTGGACACATCCAAAGTCCTACAGAAGTACAAAATGTGGATTTCTCTGTCTGTTCCTTTTGGCTGCTTCTCTTAACCGTGTGCCACTGTGAAAAGCAGCCTGGGATGTGAAGTGAAACAGCATCAGCATGGAAGGGGTTGGAGTAGATGACTTTTAAGGTCATTTCCAACCCAAACCATTCCATGATTTTATGACTACAGCCTGCATTTGGTCCTTTCCATCCTTGGCTCAAATCTAAATCAGCCTCAGGCCATCTTTCTCATTCCTGATGGGACACTGGCTAATCCCCATTGAGGGAGATGCTATTTGGGGTCATTGCCACTCATTCAGGCCATTGCCCATATGCCAAAATTCCCAATCCCCAAGTGGGAAAAGGGTAAATTTAACCACATTTCCACTACTAGGACTGAAGTGCCGAAATTCTTCCTGCACCCATGGAAACACAAAGCCTCCACCAGCCTTCTTGAGGCTTGAAGACGACCCCAATCCCCTCTCCAGCCTCCTCTCCTCCTCCCAGTGCAGGCCCAGCTTGCTGCTTTTTCCTGAGCTCTCATTTTCCAGCCGCTCTCCACCACGGTTTGCAGTCGCCCCCATCCCTGGGTGTCCCACACCACCACCATCCTCCAGCTGAGGCTGGGCTGGCATGAATTTCCCCAGCATTCAGGAGAGCTCACAGCACCTTTCTGGGCTGGTTTTTGTCTTCTCCTTTGAGCCCTCCCATGACTTGACCAAATAAATCCCTGCACATCATCACCATCACCTCTTCAGGAAAACCCACCACCACCAACCTGACCTCCAAGTGCACAGCAAGCCCCTTCCTCTGCTTGTCTGGCATGTTTTTAGGAGGATGTGGGTTCTCCTAAAACATTTTCTTTGGTGTTTCACCCAACATTGCTCTTGGCCAGTGCTTTAAAGCTCGTGTTCCACGGCGAGCGCCTGACGAGCACAAAAATGACACAGGAAACCTCCCGAGGTGTTGTGTGTGACCAGGATGCCCAGAGCCATCAGCAAAACACATTTCAGGGACCTGAGCATTCCCACAGCCTCCCTGAGCTCTCCCTCACATCTCCAGGAAACAGCAGCTCTGCCCACCTGACTTACCCACCTGCTCAGCACAGCCACTGCAGTATCTCTGCTCTGTTCACCAGCAACAGCACATCAGCTAATTATCACTAATTTTATGCTGCTTTTAATAAGATTGCTGGATTCACACAGCAGCAGGAAGGAGGAGGGAGGAGGAGGAAAATATGGATCACCTGGTCTTTCTGCTTCATTTCTTCTCCCTCCAACAGGATGGGAAATGCTCCCTGGAGAGCATCACTTTGGATCTGTGCTTTCAGCCAGGAGCCTCTGGAAGATTCCAGGCAGCCTGAAAGATGTGGAGCTCTCAGCATTGGAGCTGACAGGACACAGGGAATGGCTTCCCACTGCCACAGGGCAGGGTTGGATGGGATATTGGGCAGGAATTCCTGGCTGGGAGGGTGGTGAGGCCCTGGCACAGGGTGCCCAGAGAAGCTGTGGCTGCCCCTGGATCCCTGGAAGTGTCCAAGGCCAGGTTGGACAGGGCTTGGAGCAGCCTGGGACAGTGGAAGGTGTCCCTGCCATGGCAGGGGTGGGACTGGATGGGATTTGAGGTCCCTTCCAACCCAAATCACTCTGGAAAACTCTCCTTCAGTTACTGCTGCTGCTTCTGGGCAGAAGGCTGAGCTCTGAGGTCCCTCCTAATCTGAGATGTTTTTATGACCAAAGCTGTGTGACTGAGAAAAAAAAAGAGCTTTTGCCTGCCAGGAACATCTTTGCCTGAGCAGAGCTGCTCCCACCTTGTCACCCACTGTGGGGACAAAGCAGAGCAGGGCCACTGCCAGACCCCTTGGGCTTCTCACAGCCCTGCTCTGCCCTTGGGAGCTCTCTACAAGAGACTGAAGGGAAGGTCCAAGGACCAGGATTTCACATTTCCTTCAAAGCAGCACTTTAGAAATCCCTCCCATCACCATGGATACTGGAGCTCTGGGTATGCACCACTCAGCACAGCCAGACTGGGTGGATGCTGCCAGGAAAACACACCTAGGAAGCTCAGATCTCACCTCAAACACAGGAAAAACACATTAATTCAGCTTTTCTTCTCTGTTAACTCCTTCCTCCAGGCACGGGGCTCTGAGCCCCTGCAGCTGGATGCAAGCCTCCCAGGAAAGAGCTAGATTTGGGATTAATCCCAAAATGTGATAGTGACCAGATTGCATTTGGTGCTGCAGATACCCAAAAAGCCAGCCTGGGTTTCAGAGACTCCAAAACATGGAGAGAGCTGGATTTACAGAGATGGGAAAGCATCTCATTCCCAGACTGAGAATGAACAGAAATCCTACCTGAGCCAGGGAGCAGACTGGGCACAGGAGGAATTCCACAGGCTCCTTTTCCTCCTCTGGCTGGGGGCTGGAAGTGGCCACAGGAAAACAAACCCAAGCTCTCTTTGGAAATCCCACTCCCTCAAGCACAGAAGATGTTTGGAAATGGCCTCTTGGGAGCCCAGACTAAGATTCCCAAGGAAAATAGAGCCCAGAGAGAGGCAGTGAGTGATAAAAGCATCAAAGGCAGCAGGAGGCTGGGAATGGGGTAGGGAAAGGAGGAGGAGAGGCAGGGAAACCACTGCACTGGATGGATTATGAGAAGGTTGTAGATCCATTAATAAAAAAAGGAAGAAGAATAAATCAATAACCCTTGGAAGAGCTGAGATAATGACTGCCTTTAAAAAAAAATTAATCTTTAATAAGAAGGGATGTCTGGCTAATTAGGAAGTAATGAAGAACTTGTCAGTGTTTCTACAGAGGAGTGAGGGGGTTCTGTCCCCACAACTGGAGGGAATCTGAAGCACTGGAGCAGAGCAATCCATCCTGGTGACACCAGGGAAGCCAGTGAAGGACTCACTGAATCATTCATCATTATTTATGGAGAAGTGAAGAATCCAGGAAATACCAGGGGATGGCAGCTGGGGGATAATGCACATTTACTTCAGTAAAAGGTTTGAGGGTTTTTTAGGGGAAAGTGCTTTCAAGAAAAAAAAAAAAAAAAGAAAGAAAAACCAGGCTAAGGAGGAAAGGAGCCACAGATACAGGGGTAAAAGGTGCTGAGGATGCCAAGGCCACCACTGTCTCATGTCCCCAAGTGCCACATCCACATGGCTTTTAAATCCCTCCCACTGTCCAGGGCAGCTGTGCTGTGACTGGACAACCCTTTTTGGGTAAAAATTTCTCCTAATATCCAGCCTAAACCTCTCCTGGTGCAACCTGAGGCCGTTTCCTCTTGTCCCATCTGTGGGATGTCCACCCCACAGAGCTGCAGGCCTGGCCCAGGAGGATTAGCCCAGTGAGCTTGAGCTCATTAGCCCTGACTTTTAGTTAGCTCCCAGGTGGTCAGCCTGAGTGTCCCTGCCACAACCCATTGGACTGGCAATCCAGAGGCACAGGACAAGCCTGGATTTGTCCCATGGATGCCCTTTGTCCTGTCTGTCCCACCCAGCCCTTGTGCCTTCACCCCCAGCCTCGGAGCACTGGCACTGCCAGGAGGCTTTGGTGGCCCCTGACGAGGGGATCAAGGACAAAGGGTTCACACAAATGTCACAGAGAACCAGGGGTTTTAATAGAAACTAAAATGTGAAGTTTGGGCTTTTTCCAGTGGCTTTTTCCTTTTTTCCCTTGGCTTTCCCAAGGCAAGGGCTGAGTCACAGAAGTGCCAGGGCCTGTTCCTTTCCCTTGGAGGCTTTGCTTTATTTAAAGATGTTTCCATTTAAACTTACAACCAGTTTTGAATACAGAAAGGAAAAGCAGCTCATAAAGCAAAGCTTGCCCAGGCCTGTCCTTCCCATCTTTCTCTCAAGCCCACATTCCCTGCACTTGGAGCAGCACCAGGAGCCAACAGCTCCGAGCTGTCACTGGCACGTCCAGCGTGGAAAGCCACCAAGGAGGGACCTGTGTGCCCTAAAGAGGCCTTGGACACTGCCAGGGATCCAGGGACAGCCAGAGATTCTCTGGGCAACCTCTGCCAGGGCCTCACCAACCTCACAGCCAGGAATTCCTTCCCAATATCCCATCCATCCCTGCCCTCTGGCAGTGGGAGCCATTCCCTTTGTCCTGTCCCTCCATCCCTTGTCCCCAGTCCCTCTCCAGCTCTCCTGGAGCCCCTTCAGGCTCTGAGCTCTCCCTGGAGCCTTCTCCTCTCCAGGTGAGCACCCCCAGCTCTCCCAGCCTGGCTCCAGCCCTTGGATTATCTCCATATCCCATCTAGGGATCCAGGGATGCCTCATGTATTTAACTCCAGACCATAATATCTGCCACTCAGAACACAGGCAGCAAAAATAATCATCTCTACATCAACCCTGCCTCAGAATAAACACCTATTTTTTGCTGCAGAGCTGTGCAGCCACCAAGACCACCTGCTTTTAAAATATTCTCCTTCAGGAAGAGGTTGGTTGATGTATTTATGCACATGCAAAGTGGTGAAGGCAGCAAGTTGTTACATAAAGTGTTATATAAATTACCTACCAACTGCACAGAAATGCTCAGTGTC
>VXAX01001840.1:260877-273913 GCA_013399835.1 Leptocoma aspasia
CAATAATTTAATGTAATAATTTATTTAATTTAAAATAGCTGTATTTTGGGGCACGTACAAGGAAAGTGGGTTTTTTCCTGGGTTCAGGAGCCCTGCAGGGATGTGACCTCTTCAGGAATGTTTGCATAAATACAAACCCCACTGGTAGGTTTTGTTTCAAATTACACTTATTTTCTTGTTTGCAACACATTCACTGGGAGGGAAGTGAGCCATGATGTTAACTCTGAATAAATCCCAGAATGGTTTGGGTTGAGAGGGACCTTGAAGCTCATCCCATTCCACCCCTGCCACGGGCAGGGACACCTTCCACTGTCCCAGGTTGCTCCANGGGATCCAGGGACAGCCAGAGATTCTCTGGGCAACCTCTGCCAGGGCCTCACCAACCTCACAGCCAGGAATTCCTTCCCAATATCCCACCCATCCCTGCCCTCTGGCACTGGGAGCCATTCCCTGTGTCCTGTCCCTCCATCCCTTGTCCCCAGTCCCTCTCCAGCTCTCCTGGAGCCCCTTCAGGCTCTGAGCTCTCCCTGGAGCCTTCTCCTCTCCAGGTGAGCACCCCCAGCTCTCCCAGCCTGGCTCCAGCCCTTGGATTATCTCCATATCCCATCTAGGGATCCAGGGATGCCTCATGTATTTAACTCCAGACCATAATATCTGCCACTCAGAACACAGGCAGCAAAAATAATCATCTCTACATCAACCCTGCCTCAGAATAAACACCTATTTTTTGCTGCAGAGCTGTGCAGCCACCAAGACCACCTGCTTTTAAAATATTCTCCTTCAGGAAGAGGTTGGTTGATGTATTTATGCACATGCAAAGTGGTGAAGGCAGCAAGTTGTTACATAAAGTGTTATATAAATTACCTACCAACTGCACAGAAATGCTCAGTGTCAAACTCCACCAACCTCATGCTGAAGGAATCAATCACTTCAAGTTACCACAGATATTCCTGACATCCAGGAGAAATGGAGGAGGCAGAATCAGGCCTTAAATCCCACTCTGGACACACATTTGTGACATTGCTTGTCCTCAGAGATCTCCTGGTTCCTTCAAGCTGTAACTGCAAATCAACTTGGAGACCCCAAACCATGTAAACTGTTTAAATCAAATGACTGCAATAAAATAATTACTGATTTCATGAATGTTTTACCAAGGTGAAAAGCTTTTCCCAGAGATGGAGATTAGGCACAGAACTCTGCTCTGGATCCCTGTGAAGCACATTTAGGAACAGGTCATGTTTTACAGTGGAGTTTGAATCAGGTTAAATCAGCACAGCCCCCCTGAACTCCACATGCAGCACGTGCTCTCACCAGGTGATGATGTTGGCCCCACAAGCTTTGTTATATTTAATTTAAAATNGAAGCTCATCCCATTCCACCCCTGCCACGGGCAGGGACACCTTCCACTGTCCCAGGTTGCTCCAAGCCCCATCCAACCTGGCCTGGAACATTTCCAGGGATGGGGCAGCCACAGCTTCTCTGTGAGGCTCCAGTGCCTCACCACCCTCACAAGAAATATTTTTGGCCTTAAATCTAGGTTGAATCAACCCTCTTTTAGTTTCAAACCATCACAAGAGGCCCTGCTATGAAGCCTGTCCCTCCCTCCCGGGGTCACTGTCAGGTTTGTGAACCCCAAAGCTCGGGGACCTGCCCTGGTTCATGAGAATTGAACAATTCCCAGCTTTGTGAAGCCAAATCCGTGGCATATGGCAGGAAGGGCTTTTATCCCAGCACACACAGCCTGCTGCAGTCGTGACATAAATGATCCCTTGACTTTCCTTTGGATGCATCACAAGATGAGCCGAGGTGCCAAATGCTGAGTGCACAAGGTCCCTCGAAGACAATCTGTGCTAATTGCCACTAACGACCCCGTGCAGCATCACGCTCCTGTCACCCTCTGCCAAGCTGCAGACGATCCCAGGAATTGCCACAGCCCCATAAAAGCAATCCCACTTTTCCCCCTCAGCTGCAGGAGGTGTTCCCCCAGCTCAGAGCTTATGTTTGAGGCCACCTTGCACTAGACCAGGCTGCTCCAAGCCCTGCTCAACCCAGTTCGGAACAAACTGAGCAGGATCTTTGCTCCTGAAGCCTCTCCAGGTGCTGGAGCCCTGCGAGGGGGGGATGGAGAATGTTCAGAGTGGGTAGGATCCCTCTTCATTTCCCCTTTCCTTCTCCCACCTTCCCACCTTGCAGCACATTCCTTCAGGCTTCCCACCATGAGGAGACACCCTAGAGAATCCCAGGATCCCTGAGGTTGGAAAAAATCTCCCAGCCCATCCAGTCCAAGCTGTGTCTGATCCCCAGCCCAGAGCACTGAGTGCCACCTCCAGGAATTCCTTGGGCACCTCCAGGGATGAAGAATCCAAACCTCCCTGGGCAGTGCCAAGGCCTGAGCTCCCTTTCCATGGGGAAATTCCTGCTGGTGCCCACCCTGAGCCTCCCCTGGCCCAGCCTGAGGCCGTTCCCTCTCCTCCTGTCCCTGTTCCCTGGGAGCAGAGCCCGACCCCCCCGGCTGTCCCCTCCTGGCAGGGAGTTGTGCAGAGCCACCAGGTCCCCCCTGAGCCTCCTCTTCTCCTCTGGCACCTTCCTACAACTCCCAGGTCATCCAGGAATCCCATCCCAGGCCAACCAGCCACATCTGGCACAATCAAACAGCCCAGCACGGCACCAGGAGCCAGAATCCTGCTGCAACAGGCAGTGGTCAGCTGGCAAGCTGGCAGAGATGTGGGCAAAGCACCTGCCAGCCAGGAATGGGGAAAAGATCCTGTCTGGAGCTGCCTGTGGCCTGTCCTTCCCCACCTGACAGCCTGGCAGGAAATCAATGGAGAGCCCAAGGCACAGATGGATGGAGGGCTCGCTCAGCTGGCCACAGCTCCAGGAGCACAGCACTGTCCCACCACCACCACCACCCCCAGCAGATGACCTCCCTGCCCCTCAGGCTGGGCTCTCATCTGTCCTTAGCAGGGCAGGGGGAAGGTGCAGCATCCACTGCCAGAGGGCAACATTTCAAATGAAGGAGAAAAAAAAAAAAAAAATCCTATATTCACAAATTTTAACTGCTGTGCTCCGGGGGAGGTGAGAAATCATCTCAGAGGTGAGAAACTGTGTCTAAGCTCTCGCTCTGATTCACCAAGGTGTGGGCTGCTGGCAGCACAGACCTCAGCAAGTGCCCTCTGAGGTCCCCATTTCCTGGGAACAAAATGTCAGGATGGAAGAGGTGTTGGTGCAGGATGGATGCAGCACAGGCTCAGCCACGCCTGGGCTGTGTGGGCTCCGTGTGACAGCGTGACAGGAGCCACCACTGCTGCTCCTCTGAGGGAACAGCCTGACAAAGAGCTGGCTGGGGAGCAGAAATGGCACAAGAAAGAAGGAGCTGGCTGAGCTACAAAGGAGCACCAAGGAATGAACATGGGGACAATCAGAGGAGTTGTCACTGCTCCCTCAGACAGCAGGGCTGAGGCTTCAGGGTGTTTGCTGTGGAAGCTGAAGCTTGTTCTGCACAGCAAGTTAACAGACTAAACAACTTACAGCAAACCTCATCTATGCAGCAAGCCATAGACTAAACAAGTTAAAACAGCCCACTTCATCTAAATCAGAAATTTATTTCTACCCCAAGTTAATTTCTAACCCCAAGTCTCATTCCCCCCTTTGCTAGAAAATCAGTAAATTATTTTACTTAGCAGAAATCTCTGTGATAATATTGCACACTGCCAAAGAATGAGTGCTGTGCTCCCAGGGAGTGGTGGCATCTGTCACGGAGCCAAGGGACAGCACCAGCCCTCAGCCTGTTTGCACATCAAGGGCTCTCCCCAGTCCATCATCTCAGACCTCCCAACCTCAGAAAGCATTTAAGTCATGCCCTCAAATCTCTGTGCCTTTCATCTGAGCCTGAGCAAGGATGGAAGTGCTTTCCCAAGCAGGCAGGGAGGGAGGCTGATGCTCCCGTTGTGTCCTTGATGGGATTTCACCCAGCTCTCACAGTTTTGGAAATTCCCAGTTCATCTCCACATGTTCTGTTATGAATTCCCATCATAATTGTGGCTGGGCTGCAGGAGGGGCACTGGTGCTAAACACACATTTCCTGGGAGAGGACACACAGGGGGTTTGTGCAATTATTTGCCCAGGGGGACAAAGCAAATCCTTGGCAGGGATGGCAGGGAGAACTGATCTCCAGCCCACCCCTTCCCTTTCCAGCATCCTCAGGGAGATGCTGCCACAATTCCCTCCCACTCCTCCACTGCTCCAGCCTGGATCCCGGGGTGCTGTGGGTCAAACAGCCCTGCCAGGAAGGGAACAGAGGCTCTGCCCCCAAAGCAGTGTCCTGAAATCAATAAATGTGCCTTGTTAGCAATAATCCATTTCAATCTTGACACAATCCCCCCCCTTCTGCCAGCTTCACATCCTCTGACAGAGAGACCATGGCAGAGAATCAGAGCAACCTGCTTTGAAAGGGGGATCAAAATCAGACCTCTGCAGACAGAAAGGTCCTTCCCAAGCAGGAATCCCACAGGCACAGCAAAGCCCCCAGGTCAGAGATCCTGGGAATCACAGAATCCCAGGATTGTTTGGGTTGGAAGGGACCTTAAATCCCATTTTGTTCCACCCCTTGTCATGGGCAAGGACATCTTCCCCTAGACCAGGCTGCTCCAAGCCTGTCCAAGCTGGCCTGGAACACTTCCAGGGAAAGGAAGCAGGGAGAAGAAAAATGGTGAAGTTAACAGAACCAATGAATTAACACATCTTGACTCAAGGGACACTGGTTATCTGGGAAAACAGAGGGATTTCACCAGAGAAAACCCCAAGAGCTGCAGGTGGAAAGCAGTTCCACAGCACAGGCTGTCAGGAATGATGCCATGGATGCACTCTGCACCCTCGAGCTGAAGGCAAGGCCACAACCCATCATTAATTCACACACACCCCCCAATCCTGCCACAGGGAACAGCAACAGAAAGGGCACTGACCAAATCCACAGAGTCCAGGAGCAAGGGAAAAAAGACAGAATTTAGTGCAAGGGTCCAAAGCCCAAAAAGAAAAAAAAAACAAAACAGGGATCACTGGTTTAAAGATTTCCACATTTTTGGGGTTGGTGCAAATAATTTAACAGATAGTTCCTGGGTATTTCAGCTTTACACCAAGCAGGAAGCAGCAGCCCCAGTGTGGGCAGCCAGGCTGGGATCTCCACAGGAGATCTCCTGGGATTTCCAGGAGGCACTGGAAGTCACAAAGGTGATCTTCCACTCCAGTGGCTCTGTGCTGCTGCATCTGTTTCCAGGGAGCCCTGCTCCCTCCCTCCCTCCCTCATCCATCCCTCCTTCCCTCCCTCATCCATCCCTCCATCCCTCCCAGCTGCATCCAACCCTCTCCCCTCAGGAATGGCAACTGTGGCTCCAGCCCTCAGCACTCCAGGCAACATCCATGCATGCCTTATTAACATCCAATTCCCAGCTTTTTTTCTTTTAAACCCATCAACTCCTATAAGGTTAGTAGAGGGGAAAGGGTAATTAACACTGATGGGAAATCCCTCAACTGCCAGATCCCTCCCAGGGCAATTTCTGCTGCTACAGAACTGAGCAGGCTCCTATTAACAGCCCTCTGTTTCTGTGACACAGGGAATTTAATGGCTAATTAAATACAAAAACATGGCCCAAACCCCAGTTCATGTTGTGCCTACGGTGTTTGAGGTTGGCATCACCCTCACAGTCACCCCTCTGCCCTCCCCTGCTGCTCAGGAAAATTTCCAGCTGAACTTGGGTCTTGTTCTTTCCACCCAGAAATTCTGCACTGATCAAAGCCTCTGCTGAGCTTTTCCAGCCAGCTCCAGGTCAGGCTGCCCCAAAAGCTGAATCAAATTCTGAAGGCAAAATACGAGCTGGTTCAGACTGCAAACAAAATTTTCCTTTCAATAGAGGAAAGGTGAATTCTGAATTCTCTGACCTGCTGTTCTCAGCTCTGGTCTCCTTCCTGCATTCATCAGGGAGGTGCCACTGGAATGGGTGAGAGCTGGGCTTCATTTCTACTTATTTCTGTCTCCCTGTTGAAGAGTTTAATACATCTCCTATTTATGACCACCTGGCAGGACCCTCACCCACCCCTCAGTGGTGGTCCCAGACCCCAAACCACCCTGCTCTTCCCAGCTACAGCTGGATGGTCCCTGGGGATTTGAGAAACTCACCCTGAGAGCTTTTACTCCTCACAGTAATTCCATACCAGCCTCTGCCTCTCCCTCCAGGACGTTACCTGAGCCAGGGTCACCAGAGATTTATACCCCCAGCTCTCTCTGCCTTATGTGCTTGCTCTAAATAGGAATTTATCCAATTCATCCCAGCAGGATGAGCTGAATGAACAGGGAATGAGCTGGCTTATTTATAAGCCAATTTAAAAGGTAAAATGCCTCGTCCCAAGAACAAACAAAACAAGGACCAAGGCTGACAAAAGAGCAGCTTTGAGAGTTGTTATGTTTCAGCCGAATTTTTCTTTAATTATTCTTTTATACAGCTGGGAAGAGCAATGCAATTTGAAGGCACTCCGAACTAAATGAATTTTTGTGTGTAACACGAGTTAATCAAAAGCTGCTGAAAGTTCCTTCCAAGTTCAGGAAAGGGAAGGGAAATATCTCCCAGTGGTATGTGTTGGATTGCTAGAAAGTGCAAGGCAGGACTCCAAAAAGAAATTTGTGGTCATATGGGAAGAGGTTGTGGCAAGAGGAGAAAACAGAAAAGATTTAGATGGGATATTGGGAAGGAACTCCCGGCTGGGAGGGTGGGCAGGCCCTGGCACAGGGTGCCCAGAGAAGCTGTGGCTGCCCCTGGATCCCTGGAAGTGTCCCAGGCCAGGCTGGGCAGGGCTTGGAGCACCCTGGGACAGTGGAAGGTGTCCCTGCCCATGGCAGGGGAGGGGAATGAGGTTGTCTTTGAGGTTCCTTCCAACCCAAACCACTCCATGATGCTGTGTCCAAAAATACACGGATCTGACAGAGCAGGGCTCTGTTGCACCATCTGGCTCAGGCTCTCCACAGGCTCTGGAGCACCTCAACAAGCAGACTGAGCCCTGCAAGGCTTCAGGCCCTGCAAGGGGCTCTGAGCTCTCCCTGGAGCCTTCTCCTCTCCAGGTGGGCACCCCCAGCTCTCCCAGCCTGGCTCCAGAGGGGCTCCAGCCCTTGGAGCATTTCCATGGCTCCTCTGGACTCTCTCCAGCAGCTCCACATCCTTCTTGTGCTGAGCCTCTTTGCCTTCCTCCTACACAGCAAAAAACACACCCTCCACTATCCCAGGTTGCTCCAAGCCTCATCCAACCTGGCCTTGGATGCTTCCAGGGATCCAGGGGCAGCCACAGCTCCTCTGGGCACCCTGTGCCAGGGCCTCACCACCCTCACAGGAAGAATTTGTTCCTCATAGCTCACCTAAACTTCCCACTGGAATGGAATAAAAGCTGCAGTGATTTACACTCCCTCTGAGATGACCCTGGGCCCATTTCCATCTGCAAATAGCTCAGAGGTCACCTCCTGCCTCCTGGGCTCCAAGAACCCCTGGGAGAACTTGCTGTACCACATTACCTTTGATTAACAGGCTATCTGGGGCTGCTCCTTACTCCAGTAACTGCAGTGAGTGCAAAGCAAAGAGCCATCTGACAGAAAGCTTTTATCCAAATAAAGGAATAGGAGAAGGCAGCATCATCTCTGGATCCTGGGCAGGCACAGGCTGGTGTAAATCACAGCATCATTTAGGCTGGAAAAGACTTCTAAATCATTAAGACCCCATGTCCCCAAGTGCCACATCCACACTTTTAAATCCCTCCAGGGACGGGAACTCCAGCACTCCCCTGGGAAGCTTTTTCCAATGCCTAACTACCCTTTCCATTAAGAAATTTTCTCAAATATCCACCCTGAGCCTCCCCTGGCCCAGCCTGAGGCCGTTCCCTCTCCTCCTGTCCCTGTTCCCTGGGAGCAGAGCCCGACCCCCCCGGCTGTCCCCTCCTGGCAGGGAGTTGTGCAGAGCCACAAGGTCCTCCCTGAGCCTCCTTTTCTCCAGGCTCAGCCCCTTTCCAGCTCCCTCAGCCACTCCTCATCAGATTTTTGCTCCAGATCCTGACATTTCTTCGCTTTTTCTGACTTCAAAGCCTCCCAGCCTGTTTGCCACCCTCTGGATTTGGCCACAGAGGAATAGAGGAGGTGGGAAGGCTGTTGGGCATTGCCTGAGAAGGATTCAGGAAGGCCATCACACCAGGGCTTGGGAAACATTAAGGATTCTCCCTGCTTCTCTTTAAACAGCAAATATTTTACTTTGCAAATGCAAACAGTTCTTGGTCATACAGCAACTCCCTGGATACTTCTCCAAGCTCTGTGGGCTACAGGAATTCCCATGGACACAAGAGCAGCACATTCCCAGTGTCCCCATCTCCCCTCCAAAGTTCCTCTGGCAGCCAACAGAGACCTGGCCAAGTGAGCTAAGGAAAAATCCTCTCTGCCCACCCCTGTCCTGGCCCTGGTGTGCCCTGGGCACAAACTGAGGGGTCCTTGCAGTGTTTCCCACCCCTGGTTCTCCCCAGATGTCCAAACCAGCTGGAATAAAGTCCCAGTGTGTGATTTCTGGTTCTTAATAGGAATCACCTGCATCCCTCATTGCATCTGTGCCGGGACAGGAGCTGAGCTCCAGGTGACACCTGTGCTAATGAGGTGTCACCTCTGCCTGCTGACCATCCCTGCTGATCCCACAGGTGTGGGATGGAAACTCCCAGGGCTGGGCTCTGCTGCACTCTGCAGGGATTTGCAATCCAAGGAGTTTGTGTCTTCAGCCTGGGCACTCCCATCCCAGGCAATTAAATCCCATGTAAAATTGAAATGGAGAGCATTGCTCTCCTTCCACTAAAGTCAAGATTTGTTTCTGCTCGTCTCCAAGAGGACCTGGACATGACCTCCTCAAGGAGAGAGTGGTCCCAAATCAGAATATTGGAATCATTTAGGTTGGAAAAGCCCTTTAAGACCACTGAGTCCAACCATTCCCTCAGTGCTGCCACGGCCACCACTGATCTGTGTCCCCAAGTGCCACATCCACAGGGCTTTTAAATCCCTCCTTCACCAGCTCGGCTGCCCTTCCCTGGATGCAGAAAACAGAAGGAATGTGGATGAGAGCTGAGAGAGGAGGCAAACCCCACGATCCCAGCCCAAAGCAGAGGCAAACTTCTTCCTGCCCTGCCCAAAATCAGCAGAAACTTTTCACCATGGCACCCCTGACCTCTTCAGCTTCTTTTTAGTGCATGGCAAATGCAGGCTCACCTTTGCTGCAGCTGGATATGGATGGCAAAGACAAAAGCAGCCTCTGGCAGGGTGTCCCACCCCCAGGGAGGGGACAAGTGCCAGGGGCTCAAGAGCAGAGTCAGGTACAAGAGTGATGGGTAACAACTCAGCATTTGAGAGGCAGGCAGGAATAACTGCTCTGCATCACTGTCTCTCCAGTTCCCAACCCAAAACACTTCCAAACCTGCTTAAAATCTGCTACCAGAATCCACAAACTTCTGGGAGACCTTTCTAACCTGCGCCAGCAACAGTGAAATGATTTTAAGACCGAGTTTGATCCACTGGCTGGGATTTCAGGGCTGTGGGAGACAGTGTGAGATCCCTCCCAGTCCTTTTGTATTTGTACACAAGCATCCATCCATCTATCCAGAAAAACACACCATCGAGCTGCTGAGCCTGCACTCTCCACACATTTCCAGCAGAAGACAAGAGGGGCTCAGATGTGTGAGGAATAAATGATTCAGCTCCATCTTGTGCTCCTGCTTCTGGCATGCCAAGCAGCATTTGTCAGGATAAAAACCCAGACAGCTGCAATATCTGTGCAAAACTGGGGCAATTCACATTAAAAAACCCATTTCCCTCTATGTTTCTCTGAATATTTACCCTGCTCCCAACAACTGAAAGGAAGATGGGCAGAGAGAGGATTTGCCACAATCTGTGTCCAGCTCAGAAATCCCAGCTCCCTGAATGACAATTGATTGTGCCTCAGCACAGATTATTTTCAACGATCATCCTGGAGAACCTTCAGGGAGGGAAAGGGAAAATTGGGACAGTTCCCCAAGAGGGCTGTGAAAAGCCCTTTGGATTTGGTTCTGCACCTAGCAGGGATTGATTGCCCTGGGTCTGGCAATCACCTGCTGAGGTGTGAATGCTGCTGTTTTCAGGAGCCACAGCTCATCCAGGCACTCCGGGGTCAGCACAGGCTGTGGGGACAATCACAGCCTCCCCGGGTCAGGAGGGAACAGCATCCCAAAGAATATTCACACCAAGAGGTGCTGGAATGGTGCAAGAGAATTCAGGAGCTGGCTGATGGGTGTAAATTAAAAGAGGGTCGATATTTGGAAGGAATTTTTAGCTGGGTGGGTGATCAGGGGCTGGCACAGGGTGCCCAGAGAAGCTGTGGCTGCCCCTGGATCCCTGGAAGTGTCCAAGGCCAGGTTGGATGGGGCTTGGAGCACCCTGGGGTAGTGGAAGGTGTCCCTGTGAATGGCAGGGGATGGAATGGGATGGGATTTAAACCATTCCATGTTCCCCTCCTGGGAGCTGTAGGTATCATTGCACTGCTCATCACAGAGAAAAGATCAGCCAAAAAGGGACAGTCACCCCTTCAGCAAATCTGTCCCACTGCCAAGGGCCTGTGCTCTCAAAAAATGACACCACCAGACACTTTTGCAAGAGAATCACCACTCCAATCCACAGGTGGCTTGGTTCCTAATGCCTGGTCCCAACCAGGATCAAGCTTGGAAATCATGGGTTTTTTTGGGTTTTTTTTTTTTTTTTTTTTGGTAAGAAAAATCAAGGAAAATAAGCTTTCCCCCAGATTTTGTTGGATGGCATCTCAAGGAGCAATTTGAGCTCTGGCCTTGAAATCACTCCTTCAATTATTCCTTAACACCACATTTAACTCCACAGACTCTTCCCCTCTCTAAAAAGCAAACTTACAGCAGATAACAGCAGTGAACCCCTGCACAAACACAGCTCTCTCAAGGCAAGTGAGGCTTCACTGTCCAATTTCCAGAACTGCATGAAAATCATTATTTGAAATAATGTTACAGCTCCACATCTGTCAGCTACATCAATGAAACAGCGGGTGGCTAAAGCTCTCCCCTGGGAAAAGGGATTTGGAAGGAAAAGCTAAAGCTCATCTTATTCCAACTGCCATGGGCAGACACCTCCCTCTAGACCTGCTCCAAGCCCTTTCCAACCTGAGTAGACAAGTTCTCCCTCAGGTTCAGGTGGAATTCCCTGTGCTCCAAACTCTGCCTGCTCCACACCACAAGAGCCTGGCTCCATCCTCTGCCTCCCCGTGAGCAGCTCCCTGTGCCATCCTGATCCTGGGCATCCCACACCAGCTGGATGTTCCTGCTGGCTGCCAGGAACTCTGGGATCAGTGATTGCACCCCATGGACAGGGACAAGGCCACCAAACTGCCCTGGCACATCACAAGAGCTCTGAAAATCCAGGCAGGGGCTGTTCCTGCTCCCAGCAAAAGGAGGTCAGGAAAAGCCCCTTCCAGCAGCAGCAAGCACCATCAAACCTTCTCCCCACAGCACAACGTGGCTAACCCCCTTTTTGGGGCACTGTGACAAGCGACAGCTTGTCCCTGCATGCACCCACTGACCCAACTCGGGGTGCAGAGCTCCAGCCCAGAGATCTGCATCCTGCACGGACCACATGCTGCCACACCACCTGCCAGAGCATCCCCAGGTATTCCTGGAAAGCAATCCAGCCCAGTCCCTTCCACTGGGAGGTCACATCCCGTCACACGTCCCCCTCCCACCTGCTCCAGTTTGTTGGAGTGGGGGCCAATTACGTCGATGTTCATCCACGGAATGAATCCCCTCATCATCCATCCCCTTGTGCCCTGTCCGCCCGTGTCCCAGTCACTTCTGCCCCAGTTCCCTGGGTCACTGCTGCGAGCAGGGAGGGAGGGAGGCAGAGGGATGGATGGCGCTGATGATGCCTCAAGCGCTGGACCCTCTCCTCCTTGAGTGGGGAGCGATGCTCTCGGGAGCAGCTGATCAGCATTCAGGGACAGGCTGCCCGCTGCCACCCCTCCTCCTCCTCCTCCCGGTGACTCCGTGTGCGGCAGGGGGTGGCATCCCGCGGCTCCCCGCTCCCACGTCCCCGCGGTGCGTTTCACGCCTCCCTCCTCCTCCCCCCCAAACCACCGCTCCCTGTTGCTCTCCCAGCTCTGCGGTGCCGATGTCCCCGATCCGCCCCCGGGGAGCCCTGCCAGCTCCTTTGGTGGCACCTTGCGGGGTCCAGCCGGCAGGGCTGGATTTGGGGACCCACGGGGAGCATCATCTGCACGATGCCAACGTCCCCGCGCCGAGGGACAACGCTCCTCTCAAGAGAGGGTGCAACATGGAACGGGAGAGGATGGGAGAGGATGGGAGAGGATGGGAGAGGATGCTCCCACCCTGCCAGCTGGGGACGACGGAGCGTGTGCGGCAAGGTGGCTCGGCCGGGGCTGCTGGCACAAGCCGGGGCTCACCTTGTGCAGCTTCCACATGGCTCCCAGCGCCTTGACCTCGTGGCTGGAGTGCTTGCCCTCCTCCAGGCACTGGTAGCAGACGGGGCTCTTGCACTGCACGCAGTACATGCTGTGGTTCTCCAGCTCGTGGTCGGTGCAGGTGGAGATCTTGCGGGGGCTGAGCCGGCGGCTGACGCGGCCCTGGGCCGGCGGCACCAGGCGGTGCTTGGCCAGCGGTCCCCGCGGCGGGTGGCACCGCAGGCGGCACGGGTCGCAGTAGAACACGTCGCACTGCTCGCACATCACGGCCGCCTCCTTGGGCGCCTTCTCGCAGAGCTGGCACCGCAGGGCCGCCGCCCTGCCCTGCTGGTAGCGGTCGATGACGCCCTCGAGCAGGCGGTTGCGGGGGAAGCCCCGCAGCCCGCGCTCGTCCAGCACCAGGCTGCGGTGGCACTGCGGGCAGGTCAGGCACGCGTTGCGCGGCGGCGGCGGCGGGGCCAGCGCGGCGGGGGGCGGCGGCGGGGCCGGCGGGGACACGCGAAAGCCGG
>VXAX01001841.1:0-59829 GCA_013399835.1 Leptocoma aspasia
CATTGTAATTGCCATACTTGTTTCTTCATGAACCCTTCCCAACCAGGCAGGTCATTCGTCCGCGGTATAAAAGAATCTGTCCCGAAATCCAAGTGTCCAAAGATAACACAAAGCAGCCTAAAACAGTTTGATAAGTACCACTGCCCTACTCCCAGCCAAAAAACACATTAGTATTTGATCCATCATCTGCCACCCTTTGTAGCCTTGACAGTAAGCTGAGCAGCTTTGACCTGCATCATACCACTTTGAGAATCACTGGAAATTTCCTCACAGCTGGGGGACTAATGCACCTTGTTGAGACAGACATTGTTAATCAGACTGTCCTCAAAGCTACAGATGTAACTTTATGGATATAATATGAGAATGGACTACAGAGAAATGCTTATGAACAAAAAAACCAATATACTTTTTAGTCTCATTTTCCTGATGGATTCAATTCAAGACATTCTGGTTCCCTATGTTTAAAAGCAAGCACACAGCAAGAAACCTATATTCTTTCTCCCACATATGAGGAACATTGCTTTGCTGTTCCCTAAGCACTGCAACAATGGTCAAAAGATTTCTAGGAGGAATAGAAGTCAGAGTCTAGGACACAGCAACATCTATTTTCTTTTTCCTCTTAGTAAGTCTCCAGGGTTTTAACAATTATTAGATGTCTTCACTAAGGAAGAGTTTCAATGTCAGAACAGAAACACATGAATAGCAAGAAAACATAGGAATTGAAGGGTCAACTCACCAAGGTAATTTTATAATTTAAAAAAATAAAATAAAGTTCAAGGTTGACTAAATCATTATTGGGTTTTGCCATTATCCTTACTGACAGATAAAAACTTCTCTGATTTGTGTGCTGCTACTCCTTCCAGTGAAGATACAAGTAACACATTTGCATTTGTGCTTAGCTTTCTGTTTGAACTTAAGATTTGCTTTTTGGTGTATTGGGAAATTCTAATAACATTCTAATAAGATTTCTAATTAGCAGATAGGTATTTACACTTTCAGCTAAATTAAGGATTTTTTTTTGTCTGGGAATGACATGATTTTTCATTTAATTTCTCAGTGGATGTGCACTGAAAGCACACAATGCTGATACTTCTCTAGAAGTGACTATCATTAAGAAGATTTAAATTTTATATACCTTCTTGATTTTTGGTTACGCAGTTCAAAAAAAGCGCTTATTTAGAATAAAGTGTTTATATTAGGACTGTTGTGTTGCTCTCATAAATAAGAAGTCATGCTTTAACTCTCTACCAATAAAAATAGCTATCATTCCAAATACACATTATCTTAACCATTCATAAGAATGGTTATAAATCATTAAATGGAAATTTTATATATTTTCATAATATTTTTCACATAATACTTTTGAATGATTAAAATTTTCAATGAATCTTCCATTACTTAAACTCTCACATATAAACAGCAATACAGTTTACCAAAAGAAATAATGGTGCAAACAATGAAAACCAAACGACAAATGTCTAATAAAAGCTAAGCACAAATTTGTAAGATAAGTAAGAGTACATAACATATGAGACAAATATGTTCCAAGAAAACCAACAGAGATTGTTTGAATTTGGAATATTACATTGTGGAGAAAACCAAGAAAAAAACATATCTACAAAGTCAATTTCTAAAACAAACCTGTACATTTTTCAGATTTTTTTCAGTTCTAAGTAGTTTGCATGAAATAAAATTTAAAAAAAAAAAGTGCAATAAAGAATTTAAGTCAAATACAGTCAAAGTTAGTAGTAAAACCCCTCTTGCCTTATTACAGCATTTGAAACAAGCTTTAAACCAATATCATGAATGAAGACACTACATATTTCTGCAGAAAAATTGTTCATAGCATCTTGTTTTCTTTTTGTCTTACTAGATAATTGATTGCACATCTTTGCTGTTTGTTGTTTACTCCTTTCCCATTTCATCACTCTTTTAGACTGCTAGATTAAGGTTACTCAAGTAGTAGCTTCCTACTTCTCTTAGTAATCTTAGTAGTCTTTCCTACTTCTACTCAAGTGTAGTTTCCTTCTTCTATTTTTCTTTTTTCCTTCCCTCACAAGATTAATTGCATATTTATAGATACCACAAATCTTTCCCAGACCATATGGGAACAATTTCAATCTGCCCCAGGATCATTCTGTCATTATTGGCTACTCATTCCCATTAAAAGCTGCTACCCATCCTGTTATTCACCATAAAAGTGAAATCCAGTATTACCTATTCAATACCTATTCATACCACAGTTATGCTGGGCTCTGACCCCTGCCATTTGAGCAATTTGTGGCAGCAACAAAACCACCACCTTAGAAAGTTTTCAGAGAAACTCTACTCATTCAAATGATACAAAGCAAGTCACCTCACTCACAGACAGATTGCACATAATTCTACCCACTCTATTATTAGACTGCCAGGAGCAGCATTATGTATATAATCCAGTGATCCTGGAGCGAGGAAAGCAGGCCACAGAAACATGAGAGATCACTGGTCTCTCTGCTGTCACTTCTAGGCTAAACTTGCAGAAGGCATGAGTCTGTCTCAAACACAATGAACACCTGACACTCCAAGGGACTACAGTGTGAATTGTGAACAGTTTGCCCCCAGCTCTCCCGCAGCTTCTGACCGATGGGAAGGAGCAACTTCTCACCAGGTAGTTTTAGTCCCAGCCCTGCCTCGTACCATGGCTCCCAGGAGCTCCCTGCTCTGTCACAGTCCCTTCCTACAGGGGACATCAGTCAGAAAGGTTGCTCCTGGGAAAACTGGTGGGAGCAAACTGCAGCCTCACTTTCCTCTTTTCCCCTTTGTTTTCCAATTTTTCCAACACAGCTCACTATTACAGCCGGGGTTTAGGGTCTGACCCAAGACCGCCGTAGGTATCCTGGATAGAGGGGTCACTTGTCCAGGTGCCTCGGGCAGTCTCCCAGCCACCGGCTGGAGTTCAGCTCCAGCAAGCAGTTTAGCAAGCAGTTCAGTTTAGCAAGCAGTTCAGCTCTATAGAGATATCAGCCCTGGTGATTCCAGCTCTTTGCTTGCTAAGAGCCTCCTGGCAGGAGAGAGGAGAAGATGTTCCACAGATATGCCTTTATTGACAGTGTCTGCAAAGGGGTCAGTGACAGCTCTCCTGCCATACTGGGCAGAGGTAGGGGTTTCTATAGGGTATGAGGGGTTTGGGAAACACTCCAATGGTAAGGGTCGAGGCAAATGTGACCTGTGGTCTTACAGAGAGATAACGGGGCTCCGAAGGTGGAAGAGGGGTTTCTTTGGTCAGTCATCATGACTTGGCATTTCTTATCTTAGGCTATTGACCTCCAGGGTGGCCTCACAGCCCCTGTAGCTGCTACAGCTCACCAAGATGTACACCATGCCAGCAGGTGAGGACCATTCCTGATGACCATCTTGTGACACTCCTGGGGACATGCCAGCCTTGGTCTCCATTGCACACGCCCTGGACTGTCCTTTCACAGCCCTGCCATTAGCTGCATTTCTCAGTGCCCAGCACCAGCTCCTTTTCCTACCATTTTCTCAAGTTATACACCATAAATATTACATATTTACTTGCTCTGAATTCTGTGACTGATTGTTCCATTACAAATCACATCCAGCAGTATCCTGTTGCATTTCCAACTAAATTATCTGGACTTTTTAAAATTTATTTTTTCACATTGCAATAGACTTTCTAGTATGGCTTGTCTGATCACATCTTCTACCTCCACCCCACGGTCCTGAAATTCCTATTTCTGCAACCCTTACAGGACTGCTTTATCTCACAGCAGAAGCAAGGAGAGAAATTTAGGATGGCCCAGCAAACACTGAGACAAGCAAAAGAATCACACAATAGTGTCTGTAATTGTATAAGTCCAAGGCTGTTGCCTCTTCTTCATTCAGCACACAGGCTAGACCTGGATTCGGGACAAATCTCAGTGCTGATAGTGCCTGCTTTCTGAGTAGCCTTTGCTTCATTTGCTGCTGTAGTTGAGCAGGACACTGAAAATGAGGCAAACATTAGAGGGTTTGCAGGATGATTTCATGATTCAGATAACTATGCAGATCAAGCTCCTGTTCCAGCCCATCCTCCAAAGGGTACTGCAGTCGATCTGGCAGACTTGGGCTCACCCTGCCAGTGAGCTGATCCAAGACTCTGCACACCCAGAGCACAAAGCCCAGGCTCACAAGCCCTGGGCAGGAAGTCAGGCTCTTGGCTCCATCTAAGGTGTCTGAAGTCAGGATAGTGGAGTATTAATACATGAAGTATTAAGAACCTGATTATTAAGACCTTCTACTGAGGTCTGTTTGGTTGAACCCCATTACAGTCAGGGACAGCTTATGCCCTGCCTCAACTGCTGCTGCAAGGAAGGTGTGCAGCTCAGAGCACTCCTCCTGAGTCCTCCTGACAGCTATCCCATCAAGATGTGGAAAACAGGAGTTTTCCAAGAAGTAGAGATCTGCTAAAGCCAGGGCACAAAAGATTTTGGTTAAACCAAGCAGCAGAGATCAGAAGAAACAAATGCCCAGCAGATGCCATTGGAATCGCACATTTTTGCTGCTGTGAGGGAAGCCAGCTGAAGCAGTCTGACAATCACACATGGTATGATCAGCCAGACAGGAGCATGAACAAGAAAACATGGCATACAAACAAAGTTGATGAATATGGAAATGGAAAATAATTCAGGGAGAGCTATCTTAATAGTGCCTCTAAAACTTCTGTGTAAGTAGTCCTTCAAAGGTCACCTCATGAGAAAACTGAAACAAATGCTAGGCAAGAGTGCTCAGGAGCCTGCAGCTTTTCACAGACTAGAGCATCCTGCACAGGGAGCACCATCCTCACGGACTCACCAGGCGCTCATTCACCCTCCCAGCTCCACAGACCCTGACACCACTCAGCCCTGGCAGCAGGAACAAGCTCTGCTGGTTCCCTGCACAGCCACCCAGCCCCAAAGCCCTCTGCACACACCAGCTACATCTTGTGTGGAGGTCACCCCTGTCCCTGGCTGCTGCCTTTGCCAATGGATAAAAACAGCTGCAGTTATTCCTGTATATTCACGTGCAATAATACTGCTCCACGTATTTCTGCACAGTCTAGCAAACATAAGGTGTGTTGCACACTTGGTTTTAGTTACCTAATGCTAGATCTAAACAACTATTCCCAATGGTGTTTTATAGTTGAATTAACCTGTAAATATTCTAGGATGCACACTGTGCTGGTTTATTTTTAAACAGGCAACTACTGCACTTCATTCTAGCAAGGCTTTCCCTTCACTCTCATTAAAGGGAAAAGCTCTTTTCACAGGGATTCATAGAAACTGAGTAAAGGATGCTATATATATCTTATGAATCCTGTGTGGTTCCCAGCTGTCACAAGCCTTCAGAGTTAACAAAAAAACAGAAAACACCCAGCCAACATTTCAAACTACTTAGGAAAAAAAACCCCCAAAACCCAGAAACAACTGTTAGGTGTTAATATGTTCTTAATGTCCCTAACAATAACCTTTGAATAGAGCTCTGAACAGTCTGATGATCAGATGGCATGTTCCAAGGTGACAAGAAGTAAGTGCCCTCAGACACAAGTCATTGTTTTCCTCCCACTTCTTATGATCTCTGACCCTGCTCTGCAGTGATCATACACTGCAGTTTTCCTTTTATCTAAAAAAAACCTTGAGAAGGTTACAATAGGTGAAGTGATAGTGCTGTAGACATTGCCTACTTCTCTTTTTGTGTGGCAGTTCTCTGAAATACTCATAAAATATGCATGTTTTAAGCTTCTTCACTGACTATTGTGCTAGTTAGCTTGAGGAAAGCACTGCAATAAATTTAAAGAGACACTATCAAGTGGTTTGACTAAAATTCAGCATGTGTTTGGAAGTGTTGGATTTTAAGTCTAATAATTACAAAAATGCACATTGCAACAAATAACTTTAATTAGAATAAAATTAATTCCTTCAAATTATCTTCCATAAAGTTGTGAAGCCCCTTCCCAAACACGACCATGACAAAACAAGTACATAGGAGAAAGAACTATGCAAACTCTGTTACACAATCAAAATGATGTAATTTTTTAAATTACTTTAAATGTTCTGCTATTTTTGCATAAACATTCCCAAGCAAAGATCTTTGCTCCATTGTTGCTATCTTCTAAAGAGATTGCTCTAAAAAAGGGATAATACTGCAGGGAAGCTCAAACATCTTGATTACGTGTGAAAACTTCTTGATCTCGGTGATATAACCCTCTCCAGTCTTCAGCTCTGAGTATCCGTTACCTCAGTCCACTCAGGATGACACCCAAAAATGGCAGGTGGACTTCAGTTTTAACACTCACTCCACTAATGACCTTGATGACCCACCCACCCATCCCCTGCAAAAAAAGTCAGAACTCGGGTCACAGAGTACTGAAGGCCTTCGGTCTGTTGACAGTGTCCCTTAACAAGAGCTCACCAGGCTTTTGCACTTTTTGAACAGATGCTGACACCTGAGGAAGGTGCAGAACTCCAGTACTCCTGACCTTACAGCAGCTGTACCTGGCAGGCACGTTGGTGCTGACAGGAGCAGGTCCCTGCCCAAGGCAGCTGCTGCACTTGCCTAGTTGAGCATCCTGCCACTCTCCACCACTTTTCTACTTGTTTTTGGAATAGAGCAGCTGCACAGGACACAGAAAGACAGAGATTTAGGTCCCTCTTGTCTGAACATGGTTCAACCCTCACTATGTAAATCCCAAGAAAAAGCATTAATCACCAGACTCCACACATGTGGCAGGAGATGAAGGGCAGGGGGAGGTAAGAGTACCCCTCAGCCATGTAACTGAAGTATTATCAAACACAATTAAAGATTCATCGTATGAGACCCAGAAATTACATATGCAGGAGGAAGAGGACAAGTTTCCACCAGATCAAGTGAGGTCTCTGATGACCTGGCTCCAGAACAGAGCTTTCCACAACCCTTTTCTCTCATCTGATTCGTCTTGGTTCATTGGTTACACTAGTCAACAAGAAAAAGGTTAGTGTCGCACCTAAGAAGAGCACTAGCCAGGTGGCATCATGCTACTCCTCTGATCTAGTGGTTTTATATTAATTCAGAAAGAATTGGAATCTGGTCTCCTTCTTCTTGTCTGAGAGCTTTAATTACTGAGCTGTTACAGTACAAGAAAACTAGCTGGAACTGCTCCTCCAGCTGTGTTTTAAATTAAAAGAGTGGGGCATGGTGAGGTTCCATGGGAAAACATAAAAAATGGCTGCCCATAATGCAAGGGGGGCTCAGTAGGACAGAAAGAAACCTCTTTGCTGCCTTCAGTGACTTGCCAGAAGTCATACAATGACTGAATCTAAATCTGCCTCCTAACCCAGTGCTCCTTCTGCTGCATCTTCTGACCTCCCAACTTCCAGTGCTGAAGTAGAGCTCAGCCACCCAAGATTCCTCAGCTTTACTTCCGTTTGCCTTGAACTGCAGCTCCTGAAGCTCTTCAGCACATTCAAGAAAAGGACAGAGCAGAGAAAAAGCCAAGTGGGGGAAGATTCAAAGAGACAACATGCCCAGCCTTTGGGGAGCCTTTTCAGAGTGCATGTCTGTGGTCACATGATCAAAGAAAAACCCATTTTTGCTGTTACCACTCTCCTCTAAATCCTTTGAAGAGAAGACATACCATCTCACAAAAAAGGTAAATATTTACTCTTGTAGTTTATACAGACATGATCATTATCCCACTTTGGCTTTTGCTATACCTGCTGACATGCTTCATACAGCTATTGGAAGGTAGGAAGGCTTCTTATTTTCAGACATCAGCTATTTCAGCCTCTTAAAGATTTTTCTATCTCTTTCTCACAGTTAACTTGCAAAGAATTTCTCTTTAACAGTCTCCTGAGCTACTGTCCACAGAACTTGGCAGTCCAAGGAAGGACTAATGTCACCAGAATAATCTATACTTTATCGTCATCATCTTCTTCCACTTCCTGTCTCCCCCAAGAAGATAAATCAAACTATCATTTGAAGATTTTCCCTCTCATTTGTTACCCCTCACTATTGCTTACTTAAAACTCCGTGCTTCAGAACATTTCCAGTGTACAGCAGATAACACACTGATAGAGAGTAGGACAGTCTTAATGCCAGAAAATTTGGAGTGACTCATCTTCATGAAAGCAAGCCATGTGAGTCACAGCCATGATGACTCAGAAGCCTGAGAAGAAGGCACCTTTCTGGGATGAAGAATTCAAATTGTCCTACTTTTCCAAATACATAACTTACAGAGGAGCTTCCCATAGGGGCAGATTAAATCAGGGGGAGGGGAGAAGCAAGGAGTGATGTGGAATTATATAATCAAAAAGTAAAGAGACAACATGTACATTATTGAAAGAAAAGAAACCCACCAGTTACTTGGTGACTTGTCATATTTATTAGATCTTCCATTTAGTACATAGCTTCCTCCTTTTCTTGTTATGGGAAATTAAAGGGAATGAGGTTTTCTGTTGAAGTGCTTGGTTGCCTGACTCCATTGGCCCTTCAATAATGATTTCATGAGTGACCATGGGGAAAATAAAACTTCTAAGATCTGCAGTTCATTAAAGCTGTCAGCAGAAGTGGATAAATGTTATATGTAAAACGCGATCAGGCCGAATTAATAATCAATCAAGCCAATCGATAATTAATAAAGATATAAATTTTATTATCGGGACCGAGATATGGTCGCGATTGCCACGTGGAAGAGCATCGATGCGGACGAACAGCAGCCTCCGCCCCACTCGCTGGTAGGCTTGCCCGTTCGCCGAAGTGTGCTTCGGCTGGACAGCTTATATACAGTTTATTTTGCTGTGGGCAAGATGTTTTATTCATCTCAGGATGTAAGTGTCCGTTCTTTCATTTGTGCAGAACGGGACAAAAGCGGGAGACAGCGGTGATCGTTCATAGATGTCTTCCTTTTTGCAGTAGTGTAGATGCTGAATGTTCTTCTCCGGCTCGATATGAATAAGGAATAACCAGTCTCCAGTTCCTTAATTGAAATGTAGAGTTCATCAGATCCCGATCTGGACCTGGAGATGGCCGTTTCACAGTTTCCTTATCTATCTGGTCACCGGAGTTGGTGTTGATGGGTTCCGGGTGTTCAGTGATTTCACTCCAAGATATTCATCTTGGGTACTTGGGAGACGGAGATAATTTAACGAAAGCAGGGAGTCTCCCATCCTGTCCAGGTTTTCTGTGTCTTTTATCCTGCAAATGACTGAATTCCTCTGGCTCTGACCAGCTGTCCTGGCCGCAGCTAATTTTTCCTTTGGTGCCTTTGGAGTTTTAGTAGTTTTATAAATCTAATAACACATGTTCCTATTCTCTATCTTAGTTTACAAATTTATTAGACAAATTATCAGCCTGAATTAACTAACCTATTTATAACAATAAATATGACACATTGAATAACAAATTTCAATGGTTTTAGATGTAAACATAGTTAGGCATTTATTCACTGTGCTTCACATGATGGTAGTAAAAGTATCAGACAGGATAATCTGAAACAGTATGAACGTGTAAGTCTGTTTATCATAATTTACATATAAACTAGAAATTGTAAGTCTGCTTATCAGAAACTGTGCAAAGATCTGAAGTCACAACCCCAACGTGACGGCAGAAGTCCTGCTAATTCCCATCTATGGATCATATGTGGTCCAGACTATGTGAACCACAATGTGCGACAATTTCCCTTTCTAAACAATGTGAAGATGGTCTCATTCATTTTTTTACTGTTGCCCACAGGGTTTGCACTGCTGTTGATTAAACTGCCCTTTGAGTACTTCCAGTGTTAGAATCAGCCTATTCTTGAAGATTCAGCCCTTGCTGCCAGATTTGGCACTAGAAATCTGATTTTTCTTCCTTCAAATTCACCATCACACCCATGGCTGTTCTGGCAATGTCCTTTAAGCACACTGTCTCATGAACTAGACTAATCAATAGCTGTCTCTAAATACCTTCTCTTCAACCTGCTTCCCATTCCCCTAAATTTCTTTTTATGTTTCAATTCCCCATATTTGACTTAAAGTTATGAAGCAATGCAGCTTCACTTAAAACCTCACCAAAAAGGTTAAAGCTAATACATTTTACTCAGGAAGACTAGGAATATCTAAATGAACTCCTGAGGGCCTTCCAGTCTGAATCACTATGGGAGTCTATTAGATTAATAGTCACAGTGCCTCAAATAAAAAGCAGCAGTCTGTTACCCCAACATAATTTTGACATTTTTCTGAGACCACATCAATGTTTGAAGGCACAGCTTTACAGCACATGCCTAAAGCACAGGCAGTCACACAGAGGGCTGTGAAAAAGGCTGGCAATGCTCAGATACTTCACAAGGAAAGGAGGCACATAAACATGCTAAACAGACAGGTCTCGCAGATGTTCCCTGGAGAACCTACCTGTTGTTAATTATCTTGAATATTTAGCCTGACAGTCAGCAGGGCTGGCTCCAGCTGCCACTGCTGAGGACATTGCTGCCCTGACTGTTTACTCTGCCTCAGACACAGCTGAATTACTGCTGGCCTTATCATCATCAGCTGGTAAAGGTGGGTTTGCATTAAAGCTCAGGATGGAAAATTGATGCAGGTAATGTACCTGCTCACAATCTCTTGGCAGCAGCCTGTGGCAGGAGTGTAAGTCTCTGACAGCAGGGACACACAGAAGGCTGGGGGTAGCAGTGCTTCAGTCTACCATACATAGGTTTGCTAGGAAATATCTGCCAATTCCCTGGACTTAAGCTCAGGAATTCTTTGTCTTCCTATGGATGCAGGTGGAGTAATGCTCCCCTGTGACATTTCTATTGCTACCTCAAAGCAATTTGAGGTAGAAAGCAAAGTATTTGTAGATCTTGATAACATTTTCTACAGCAGCCTGCTCTTGTGTGTGTTCTGATTCCAGGGTGCCTCAGCTCGATACACCTGAAAAGGCCCTGTTAACAAACACACCAAGTGCCAGCTCTCTCCAGAAGCAGCTCATGTGGAGGAAGCCAAGCTCTCCTGGTCCCTCTGCACAGCCAAAACATTCAATCTGTCTCCCTGACTCTTCATTAGGAAATCTGTGGCAGGCGTGAATCAGCAGAATTTCCACTGGCTAATAGAAGTTGTCAGACCATCCTCTTGCAGATTTTCTTCTTAGACAGTTGACACAGACACACTGCCCTTCTTCAGTTGACACAGACACATTGCCCTTCAGCTCTCTCAGTTTTCCATATTTTTTGGTTACCTCTTAGAAACAAGCTTGAGGTCACACCACAAAGCACTTATCCTGAAGTAGCAAGTAAAGGCAGCTTAGAAGAAAAAGCATAAAACAGAAGTACAAAACAAGCCAAAGTGACTTGCTAATCTGTGTGTGTATATGTGACCGCATGATACTGCTACTTTTTCTGATATACTTTACTAGAATCAGTGGCTTGAGGGCTGTCTGCAGAAAGAGAAACAATTGATTAGAGATCTACAAAATCCTCTGACACAAGTGTTTATATTTATGAAAGTCCTATTTCCCTGAGCACAGGAGGAATCAAACAGCAGGAGACAGTGGGTGTGTTGATGCTGCAGGACACAGTGCAGCACAGAGATACCACCTCTAAACAGGCTGGCTGGCACGCTGGGGAACCGTGGTGCCACAGCAGCACAGAGCACCAGTTTGGACCAGCACATCCACCCAGGTTTGCATGCTAACTCCTGAAGAATTTCAAAAACTTATTTTCATTAATCCCTGTTTCCCTGACTGTAGTGCTAAAGTCAAAGTCAGTGTGATGGGGGCACGCTGAAGCAGGTTGCATGCTGCTGTTCTCAGCCAGGGTGCAAACCATGTGGAAAAGGTTCAAGCAGTAGCAGAGGCAGAGCCCATGCTCCCTGCAGAGCAGTCAGGCAGCACAGCCAGGACTGAACTCCAGGCTGCTCCAAGAAAGCACAAGTTTCCTGAGCCAGAGTGGCTCTTCCCTAATTTGGGTGCTCTTTTATATTTAAGCATCTTCAGTGTCACTGCATGTCCCCCTGCTATTATTTCTCCCGCTAGCCAGAATAACTTACATAAGACTTCCAGAGCTATTGCAAAGTAAGGCTGGGATGGAGAACAATGGAGTCACTGTAGCTTAGAAAACACACTTACATCTGGGCAAGTACACACATATTCTTAAGGAGAACTGATAAACAGAACTTCAGCAGCTCCAGGAGCTAAAATCTGGATTAGGCTCAGGCTTGTCCATACTCTTAGCTCAATCTGTGAGCCCTCCAGTCTCCCAGTGCAAGAAACTTTGCTCTTTCCTTAACTCTTGTCATTCCTTCTGCAAAAACTCACTCAAAGATGCCAAGTGACAAGTGAGGACACTTATTATCCCCTACAATCACACCCCACCTTTACAAGCTGCTTCTGCAAGCAATTGATAAGATCCTGAGTTACATCAACACCAGAAATGGGAGCTGCTGCACAGCAGTGCTAATGCCTCTATTAATCCACAACCTCCGTGAAACCAAGGCCAAAATTCATGGTCCTCACTTACAGGACACTCCAGGCACAGCTCAAATCAGACATAATTAGCAGACCGTGTGTCTAATGATAAGGCATCAATACTATTCAACACCAAAATTACTTCAGAACCTCAACTCACAAAGGCTGTATGTTTTAATTATAAAACTATTTATAGCCTTGATAAGAGGATAAAACTAAGTCCCTTCTGCCTATCCCTGGCTGCTGAGCACATGGATGCTAAAGATCCCTTGCATTCAAGGATCAGGATAACCCATCTAAATTCTGCAAAACAACATTGCTGACAAAACTAAACTCACAACTGTTGGCACTATGTTTGAATATAAATAAATAAATACTGCTAGAGACATCTGTCTACACCTTAAGGTACTAGACCAGTGTCTTGTTAAATTGGAAATAAAAGGAAATTGTAAATGGTTTTCACTGCTAAAGAACACAGCTCAGAATACAAGGATATGTACAGTGATTGTATACATAATACATAGATAATTGTAAACATGTTCTGAAGAAAATTAAAAGTAATACTTTTTATAAAATATTCCTTACTACAAAAATATACAGAATTAGATTATATTGTGATTTTTCTTGCCTACACAGCCAGCTGAAACATAATGTAAAGTTATGTGGATAAAGGAGTATATTCAAATATATCTTTCATATCCTAGATGTTGGGCTACACTGGAACTGGAAGAATCTATGGAAACCTTCAGTATGCCATACTCAGAAGTTATCTCTATAAAACCACTTCACAGTTTAGTAACAACAAAGTAGCTGGCTGTACCAAAAATTGTGTCACCATATTGCAGGCTGGAATTACAGCATGATCATTCATTTGTAATCAGATTTTCAGAGAGAGAGAAGTATAGGAGAGATGGGTGACATTAGGAAAAACAATCCCTCACAAAGTATTTTCTATTGCAAAACATTCTTGAGCTCAGTATCCAGAAATTAAGTTTGTTAACAGAAGAGTTACCAAAAGGTCAGGTGAGAATTAGTGAGAAAGTAAAAATAACTAAGCATAAAGAGAGGGAAGAGTCCTTCTAAATTCAAAAGTCAGAGATGTGTCTTTCAAAATCCTGCCTTGCTAAGCCTTCCTGAATCAATAAAGAGATAAGCAAGATAACTTCCTATCACCTTGTCCACAATTCCCAGTTCAAAATACAGGTTGGTTGTGCAGCCTTAAATTCACACTTGCACTGCAAGACCTAACATCTTTCTCCCTATCCAAGAGTTTTGCAATTAGAGCTTCAAGAAATACCCTGCATGATGAGCAGAAGTTCCAGAACATTTGGATAGGACTGCTCAAATAAACATTAAGGACATCTGTTCAGAAAACTAAACCCATCTTTGTGTTTTTATATGAGTAATATGCTAAAAATGGATCGTGAGTGGCCAAATTCTGCTCTCAATCAAACTTAAACAACTTTGGTGATATCAACACCACTATGTAATTATCTCAGTTGATGTGCACCACTTCTGTCCATTGGCAAAGAAGTTGCAATATTCACTCTATTACAGGATGAGGTGCTTTCCAGGGTTGATATTCTCTCCTTTAGTGGTCTTTTCTCTGGTAATTTTATTTCCTGCTAGTCTTCAGTCCACTATAATTTAGCCATTTCACATCACTGTGCACGTTTTTAACCAAGTTGAAAATTACACTTTGAAAAAACTGCACTGGGAGAAAAGCAAAAATGGACAAAGGACAGCATTAGCACACATTAATCCACTCAAATAACTCCTTCATTCAGCCCAACAGCAGAGTATGAGCTAGTCACAGCCATGAGTAACAAAGTGATTACCAAAGCAGCTAAGGAATTTCTCGATGATTAGTCTTTAATTTCAGATGGTAGGTTTCTCTCAAAGATACTGAGATCAGTTACAATTTATCACACTTGAGAGTTTTTACATACATCTTAGAATAAATGAATTTCCTCCACAACAGGAATTACTGAATGACATTTTGTGCTTTGAATTATGCAGGTGATCAGACCAGTTATTTGTATTTTCTCTTTGTGGCCTTGAAATTGGTGAGCCACAGCTGAGGCCATGATATGTGTTTTGATGTGGCCTAGACTTTCCAAATTAATATTTCACTTTACAGACTAGTCTCCATACAATTTTAACAGTGGCAATTTTAAGAAAATAACAATTTTAAGGTGGCACACTTCATCAAGTTACCAGGTCCTGACTGATTCCAACACCCAGTATTCTTGCATAGGAACACATTTCTCAGTTTTGATTTAATCCAAGTCCAAACTTAGGAAACATTTCATGTATGCACAAGCCATAGTCCTAAAGTAAATTAACAATCAGGTCTAGATTGTATGGGGGAAAGAAAACAAAACCCACCAATATTTTCTTTCAATAACATTAATACATTCATTTTTATAACTATTTATAAAAAATGTTATAACTATTTATAAAAATATAAAAAAACTATTTATATTTATAAAATAACTGCAATTATTTTGAGACAGAGGAATACTAAGTGATTTTGTCATCTTTAGCATATTACTTTTATGTCTTTGAAGAACTCAAAGATTAAATGTTACACTGCAAGATTCGGTGAACTCAAATTTCCACAGCTCCCTGCAGAAAATCGTTCAAGGCTGGGAAAGTTAATATCTCATGGGCCAGCAGCAGCAGAACACTGGCTGTGCTAATGGAACACAGCAATTCTCAATTACCAAATGGGAGAAAGCATTTTATTCTATTCCTGGCAAGTGGCACAACAGCAGACATTAAAATCACATAACTTCATTTTTATAGCATTTTTACTTTTCTTTCCCCTTATTTCAATTTGGATGCAATATTAGCAACCAATAATTCAAGTGCAGCCAGAAATAGAAATCAGATCCTTGTACTAGCCAAGAATAGCTTAAAAACGTTTCAAAGGCTATGAAGCATAACCTTCTCCTTTAATTTTTTAGAAAAAATGTTATATACTGGATCCTTAAGTTATATTTGAACTGGGAGGAGGCAAGATTAGAAGCAAGTATCAAAGGGTCACATCTCACAATTCACAGTAAGTAAATACTCTGGCAAAGGCATAAATGATACAAGGTTACATAAGAATTTCCAAGCATACCCTAGAAGCTCTTTCTGTAGCAGCACCATAAAGCACTTTGTAACCAACTGCAATATACTCATTGTCTCATTGCTTTTACACTGCAGTAACCACTGTAATGAAAAAAATGCCATTAAGGCTAAATTTGACCAAGGCAAATAAACAGGGACCACACTCAGTCCTTCTGTGATACCACACTCCAGTGGCAGCAAAAGGGGATAAATATAAGGCTCTATTCAGGCCTAATCTAGAGGAAATTTAAATCTGTGGAGTTAAATAGAATTGTCCTACTTTCTGTCTCACTGTAAAGGATTCTCAAAATTGACAAAAAATTTATTAGATCTCTTTTAAAAATTCATAGAAACAATACAGAAGTTGTAGCAATCTTCCAGTGATCCCACTACACATGAAAATTGAAGTCTCTATTTTTCAGTACCTACACAGAGATTTTCTAAAAAAGCAAGAATTTTTTACTTAATACTTTGATCTTAACAATCTTATCTTGTTCCAATGGCGGTGTAGAATGATATTCTGAATTTTGTAGTGTTACTGTCCAATCCAAGCTTCTATGAGAAACCATCTCCAAGTCTCCTTTCAAACACAGTGCAAACCCAAGTTCATAGGAGAACCCAGAGTATCTCTCCATACCAATGAAGGGATTTGTCACCACTTTGGCATTACTGCAAGGATCAAAGGTCTTATGATCTCTTGACCATTTTCATCCAAAGAAACCACTTCAAGTGACTGAGGGATGTTGCCAGCTGAGCATATGGATACCAGGCAGTGGGATTTCTGGCTGTGTTATTATGACAGCTCAGCAAGGTCTCAGAGAGCTTGATATTTCATACATTGAAATAACATATAGTGTACATGCCAACAGGCAAAACTGCTTTACACTGAGGAGAAAATATGCTAATTGCACAAACCCGTACACGAGTTAAAATAATAATGATGATCCCAGTAGTACAGACAGCATTGAGTAAGCAGGTAGATCTAGCAAAGCTAACAAAAACCATAATGTTTTCAATTAAATTGCTGTACTTGTTGCTTTAACTGAAAATAACTAGATCTGGAATGACAGTATATATTTTTGCATACCATAATAATTTGAAACAGCTACAGACTTTAGGTGTACACAAAATATGAAGGAATAAAAGGAGCAAATTTGCCATATTTTTGCACTGGGCACAAATATGCATGTGGAGCATGAAAAGTAGCAATTGCCTGATGTGATATACTGGGAGGTGTACTGGGTAAGAAAAGAGCTATAAATCAAGATGCAAAGCTGAACCTGTGTGGGCTCCTGGAGGTGCTGCATGGTGGGGGAATTTTGCTGTTGGATCATGTTCATGGCTTAATGGTCCTGAAATTGTGGAGGCTAAAAGGCAAGAGCAAGCTCACAGCTCGCATGGAAAGCTGCATCATGCAGAGATGCTGCTCAGCTCCAGGAAGAAAATACCAGCACACAGTGAGAGCTGCAGACAAGTTAGTAAGGCCCCTTGTTGGTAGGAGTTACCAGCTCAGGACAGGCAGTTCAAAAAAACTGCAGAGAAAAGAAGAAATGGTCATCTACTCTTTTCATCCTGAAAACCCAGGGTTGTATGGAAAAGCCTGTTATCACCTACAGCACAGCTCCAGATGAGCAGACCAGTGGGCCAGGCATGCATTAGGAACCACTCCTGGCTTGAGGGACAGCACAAGTTGACTGTAGCAGAACTCAAGAAGCTATTAGCCACTGACAATCAAAAGATAACCACATATTCAGCAGACTTAGCAGAAAAATAAAATGTAACCATACTCAGCAGGATAAAATTTCTTAATCCACCCATGTATTTTTGTGCAATTTGTAGTGTAGATTTTCAATTTTAACATGAATTTTTATCATGTTTCCACCTCTAAGAGATCCTTGTACAGTTGTGTGTGTTCCGTCCAAAATTTGCTTTTAAGAGGATCTCTTTAAAAAACAAACAAAACATAGGTTTAGGATTCAGTAAGGTATGATAATAGAGAAGAAGGCGAGACTTCAGAAAATTAAGCAAAGTACAGAAATTTGCTACTGTTTTTAACCCTTCTCATCCTCCATAAAGCCAGAAAGCTGCACTGTGCTGACAATTCTCCTACTTTCTGTTCCATACAGCCAGGGACCTAATCTGGTGTTATGATGAGCATCCTTTAAAGAAAATTGTCAAGGACAGCCACATTAAATCAGATCAACAAAATGCTTAGCATACCAGTCTGGTACCATGGCTAGGAGGAAACACAGGAAGCCCATATGGTCTGGATTAATATACAGTGATACTCCTCAACAGCACTCCCCCGACTTCCAGCTCAGGGGGAAAAGACCATATTACTAAATTTCACGATTTCCATTTGATTTATTCCCCATTTAATTTTGCTTCACTTCATATGTCCAGACAGTTTTTGAACATATGTGAACTTTTAGCCTCTGCAGTGCTGCCTCTCAAGGAATTTCAGTGCAGAACTATTCAGCAAACAAAGGAATCCTCTCTTCTTTTTTGCCACCTGCTTGATGCCTTTGGCATCTTCCTTCCCAGACTGTCACTATCATGGAAAGAGAAAGTATCTCTGACACTTATTCTCTACTTGTGGGGGAAGGACCAAAAAAAATAAGACAGCTCTTATTGTGTACAATAATAAACCAAGTGTTGGAAGAGAAGGACAATGAAGGATGGTGTTTTCCTAACAACCTGAAAAAAATAGGGACAGAGCTGTATCCAAAAGGCTACAGCAAACAATTAAAGCTGGTGGTTGTGACTGTAGTCAGTAGCAGAGATTGCAGGGCTCTGCCCGCCTGGCCTTTGTAAGAAAGTCAAGGCACTGCCACAAGTGTCACAGCCAGAGAGGAACCTGAATTGTTTCTGGGTCTCTCAGCCTCTTTGAGAGTGATGAGAGGCAACATTATATACACTTAACAGAATAATCAATAAAATTACTCACATTCAAAGGAGTTACGTGCATGCTCCAGTGTGTATTTATATCCAGCCACTTAACAAGGATTTCACATAAATGCTGAAAGAATATTCCCAGGAGAAACAGAAATGCTCACTATATTTTCACAAGAAAACTCCTTCCAACTGCATTTCTCAGGTGAACATGGCAGGCAATTAAATAAATATGTGAGGGTCAATAAGCATGGACTAAGATAATTTAACTAATATAGAGCTAATCCCAAGGAAGGGAGTGAAAGTAATGAGAAAATAACCAGCTTACAACATGAAGAAAAATTGCAGAGCTTTTGTCACCACAGGCACCCACTAATGTCATATCATCCTGGGAGACAGACAGCAGAATCTGCTTAGAAGTAACCACTGCTATGAATACACAGGGAGCACAGCTCACCTGTACCTGAGAGGCCAGGAAAGGCACAGTCTGTCTGATGGCACACTTTGGGAACAGGACACTTTGGGCTTGGAGGCAGATGTCAGCCACCATGAGCATTCCTGCCCCATTCCAACAAGGAGTGGCAGCCCTGCACCTCTTACACAACACAAACAAAATCACCTGTAGACACCAAGTCCATACTGTACAGAACTGCTTTAAAAAAATCCCTGAACTTAAGAGATATTCACCTATTTTAAAAATAAAGCTCCACTTTGATTTTGCTGCAAAACATGCATTTAAAACATGCATAACATGTTTTAAATTTTAATGTTTTTGCGTTTTTCTGTTTTGTTATTTGGGGAAGGGAATAAATATCCTTTTCTGTTAACCTTTCTTTAAACAACTGTTTCTCCAAAATAAAATGCAAATTTTCAACAGCTATGTTATGTACACACATATACACAGAGCCATGCCTTTTCACATCCACTGTTTTAAAGACAGCCCTCAGTCAAAATCAGGCATATTCCCAAGACAATATTCAACACTCTATTCATCTAATGAAAAATTGTGTTGTTTTCACTAATACAAAATGAGAACAGAGATATGTTCATCAGGGAATCCAAAATTTCTTCCCTTTCCTATTTACTCACCATCTCACTTGGCTGTTTATTTCATGAGCATCTCACACTATGTGTTTCATCGACATGAAATTCAATTTAATGCTTAAATAGTAAAAATAACCAGCCATTTGTAACAAGAACAACTTTAGATTTTTCATTCTGATTTTATACTCATTTGATCCAGTTTCAATTACTGTCTGTTTACTTTTTTAGTAGCTGATTAAATTTGGGAATGATGCTTGATGACAAACTGTGCATTCTGCTTTTCAAACATTATCTAGTGGGTTCTGCTGGTGTTTACCATACCAGATATGTATTCCAAGTAGTGTTTTCACTGGCTCTCCAGCTTGGCAAAGTCCTGCTTCACTAGAGGTATTATTGATGCTTTCAAAATGACAGACACCAAGCAAGTGAGCACGGAGGGACAACACACAATCTTTTATAACACAGCTGGAGGCAGAAGAAAACTCCTTTTTCCCCCACAAGATGTACTATACCAAGCAGGGGTGAGGAACTGAGACTTTTTACCCCAATCAAGTCAGCACTCAACTCTGATCAGCCTTAAAGATTTTGTGTGTGTCGATTTTAACAGAGAAATCACAGACATGAATATTAATAAATAAAGTTAGCAGTTTTGCTGTTCTCAGCATAGCAGAGTACCAGCTCTAGGAAAATTTCTCCAGAAGAGCAGAAACAAAATTTCCTAAGACCAAAGCCCTTTCATTTGTTGTACAGAATTATCTTTCTTCTGTTACATTAGAGACAGCCTAAGTAGATCATATTTGCTTTCCTGAAGTTTTGAAATGTGCCTATCAAAACCCATTACTACAGCAGCAGCCATTCCTACTAGAAGCCATTAGCCAGCAAGAAATAACAAAACTGTTCAGACACAGGCAAGAAAATAGAGCAAAAATTAGAAATGTTCAGAGACAAGAAAAGGCTAAAAATATCAATGAGCAAGTTTCCAGCTATAACCAAAAAATACAGTAATAGAAAACATCAATTTTTCAGGAAATGCTGGTTTTACATAAGCAATGGTCACAAATTAAAAGCAAAATATATTACACTACACATTAATAGAGTAAACTCTCAGAACTTGGTTGAAAAAGCTAAGAACACTTTTGAAGACCATAGATCTACCCTTTCTGTGCTAACAAAGGCAGATCTGCTTCTCCCAGGTCAACAGTTGTATCAGGATGAAGAACTGTCCTAACACTACAGACTGTAAAGGATTCACCATTTTTCATATAGTTTTCAATTTGTGTTTATGACAAGATTAATTTTGACCCACCAGGTTAGCCTTTTGGAAATATTTACCCATATCACAGAGGAGAGAGAGAAGCATTTGAATGACAAAAGTAGCCCAGGGCAGAAGCAGGTCAGCATCTCCAGAATAATGGAGCTCCAACTACTTTGTTTGGAGTGTGGGCCAAGATATTACTAGAAAAGTAATTAGAAAATATTTAGTCCTAACCAGCCTGTGAACTGTTCCCACTGCTGATCTTAAATTGTTCAGGCTGATGGGAACTTCAGCAACTTACTGTGACCTCTATGCTCCAAATTACTGACCGAAGAAAAAAATTACTGACACGCCTATGGGTGTCTCTAACACAGAAGAAAAGGGTGATGATATGGCTACAGAGCAGACAGGAACAGGATACTGCATCTCTTTAATGACTCATTCATTTGGCTGGACCTTATTAATTTGTAAGTCTTCAAAATTAAATGCTGTCAATTGCAAAAGGCCACAGAACACGCAATAATCAGTTTTATTAAGAAAGATTTATAATGAACAGCAACAGCTAATATTTAGAGGCAATTAAAGCATTCAGTGAACAACCTTAGAAATTCAAAGTCATTTCTTCTGTTACTAAATACATGCGCTTTTTCTTTTCCTGTTTGCAATTTTTGTAAATTTTTTCCCTGTATTCCTTATGGCCACTTAGTAGATGTGACAGAGACCTGTTCTGTGTCAGGTTCCATAACCTAGTGCAGTGATTACACTTCACATTCGAGCCCCAGAAACCACTTAATTCCTACAGCTGCAGCTGGAGGGAGAGGAGGGGGGGTAGTTTGCAGCAGGAAAATCTCCTGCCCTGAGAAACAGCACAAAACCATCCTGACCATCTCCATTAGGATGCCAGAACATTCTGTTTCCAGAACTGTCCTAGCCAGACAGGGATGTCTAGACCTGTTACATAGCTACTATAGATTTGAAGCTTCATCTGTGCCCTGGTTGCTGGTGCTGCCAGGCTGCTGCTGAAACTACAAAAGAGTCTGTGTCTGATAAGATACACTGCCCTTCTGCTACAGAAACACCTGCAAGCATTTCCCACCTTTACAAGCAGGACAAAATTTTACCCAAAATGATAATTCAAAATTCTTCAGTTCTAAAGAACAATCAAGCATTAACTCCTAGAAGCAAGAAATCCAGGGCCAGCAGTCTGGGTAGCGTTACTCAAGTCTTCTGATATTTAAATGAAAACTGGGCTTGGATAGGTAGTAACTCAGCTATATATTGAGGATACCCAATTTGAATGAATAAATTCAGTCACTTTCTTCCCCTAGCAGGAATTGCATAAGTAGTTAATATAAAAAAGCTTTCACAAAAGAGGAACACATGGGAAATGCCTCCTGCTGTTCTAGGAAATGCAGAGTCAAACTTGGAAAACCACTGTTTAAAAGGAAGGCATAATGAAGAAAAAGTGCTACCAAGACTACATAGGAAAAATAGGAATTTCATAGCCAGTTAAGGGGGTTCACAAAGCATGCAATCTGAATTTTACACCTAAAGCAGCAAGGAGCTAAAACAGATGAAAGTGTCAGAGAAAGCAGTTACACAGAACGTGACTGAAGTTCAGATCTTCAGAAAATCCACAGGAATCTGCTAAGCGCTGAAATTGAAATCAGCAAAAGGAAACTCTGAAGGACTTTTGAATGATTAGGAATCAGTGATCAAAAATCACCAATTACTTTTGACTTCTACGACAGCAGTTAATCCTGACATATATCAAGACAGGAATACTGCAAGAGTGAAGAGAAAACATTAATGTCATATTGTGGCATTCATGAAGCCATAATGAAAAGGTAGCATCTTGTCTTAGCATCCAAATATCAGAAAAGATAAGGAAAAATAAAACAAAGACGTCAAAAATTGCTACAGGAATGAGTTCAAGCTTGGGAGATAATGGTAATCTAATTTACTAAAAAATAAAGTAACAATCAATTATTTTCGAAAATACTTTCCTGCCAGACAGACTTCCATTACTGGTTGCCTTTATCAAACAAAATGTCCTGAGTAATTTCAGTTATTAGGAATTGAATTTACATAGGCTCAAAATGTAAATAAGTTTATTACTTTTGCCAGTTAAAGACTTTTGAAACAACCTCCTACCTCCTGTGGTTGGTAAGAGATGACTCCAAGAAATTCAACCATGACCAAATACCTTTATGGAAACCTTATTGAAACTGAATGAGTAATTACAAACACACCGTAGAGACAAACGAAATTTTTTAACTGAAGTGATACAAAACCAGTAGTTCCTCTCACTCCCAAGTTTCAAAATTCAATGCATGATGGCAACTTCATTGATTTCAGGTAATTTATCCAAGATTCACTTCAATACACCTGACATGAAGCACTGGCACAGTGAGCCTGAGTAACACATCTCAGCTGACAACACCCAGTTCAATCTAAAGTAAGTATATTTGGGAAGTTTTAAGGAAAAGGGATACCTAGGCAAGTTATATTGTTGAATATTGCCTCAGAAGGATCTTAAGTATCTTAAGTAAAATCATTTGGTATTATGCCACCTGCTATATTTTTTTATACTTTTTAAGCACTGCAAGATGTAATAGACACAGCAGTGACAGGCCAATCAAAAAAATAATCACAGCTGGTTCAAGCAGGTTCCATCTGCTTAGGGAAGCATCCTAGCTAAATACTGGAGCATTATGGATCTGAAAGTGCAGTTCACTTCAAATTTCCATTTCTTTTACTTTTTCCTATCAGTTACAGATATACAAACACAATACTTGCATGTAATTCACATTCTAATTTCTCAAGAGCAGCAAGAAGCTGAGTTAAAATATCAATGCATAGAGACTTAGAAAAACCTCTCCTATTTCACTAAAGGCTCCATCCAATTGATTGATACCAATAAATTTTTAAAATTTTTTCTTTCCTAAGTTTTGATCCACTTCTAAGTCAAAATATGTAAAAAACCTAAAAGGCTTTTTATGTTTTTTTTATTCCAGTCACCTGAAATACTAATAGATAACAATCTTTGACTATAATGCCACAAAAAATACCAAGTAGTGAAATCGGGGTATTACACAATCTCTGAATTCAGCCATGGTGAAGCACATTCTGGGATGTGTGCCCATTCTTGGTGTATACATTTTGTGACAGATCAGTGGTACACACTAGAGTAAATCCAGAGAAAGACACATAAAAATGAGCTGAACACCAGAAAATGGGCTTTTCAAGAAGACTTACTTCATGGTAAAAAAAGGCCAAATAGTTTAGACTGAAACATATTTTCAAAAACAAGGCAAACTTCATTTGATTACCAAGTATCTGTAGCATAATTTAGCCAACAGTAAAGGAGATACAGAATAAGAGACTTATTTTTGCTGAAAAACCTACCATTCCACCAAACAGTTCAGTTTCCTTTTGAAATCTAAAAACAAAAGGGGATCTCCCTCTCAGGAACATGGTGAGACTCTTTGGTCCTTTTATTTAATGCAAAATTATTGAAAGCTATTTTCAAACATTTTTTTTTTCTTTTATCCTTCTACCTTCAGTCTCACATCTTGACAGTCTTCAGGTTTCTTAAAATATAGAAACATTTTAGGCTGAATAGTACTTTTTGCAAGGCCTGGTATTAGCTGATTCCAAGGCATTCCTTGCTGAAAAAGTCAGACTCGATGATCCTTGCAGGTCCCTTCCAGCTCAGCATATTCTGTGATTCTGTGGTGCTGTGCTGCAGAAGTGGGTTTTGGGTTTTGGCTTCTTTTCTCAGGAAATTACTGCACTGAACTGTTTCACAAAAGATGTAGCAAAAAAAAGCCTGGGGTACTCTCTTTCAGTAATAACATGAGAATGCTTCTTGTTCAGTTTCTATGCTTGCTATCACTCCATGATTTTTAATTCTCTCAGCAATTCAGCTGGTGCCTTTGATTGATGTTTGCTTCACCTTGAAATACTTACAGTCTTTGTGTCCTGCAAAGGTAGGAGACTGTGAAAGAGCAGCTCCAGTCTATTACAATAATACAGTCAACACAACCATGAAAACTTTCCTGAGAACAAGAGAAAAACAATCTGAAATAAAAGTAACAGCAGACTGATGGAATATGGCTATTCCTTCTGTAAAAATGGATAGCAGAATCCCTTAGGGGTTTTTTGACTTAAAAATATAAGCCATTTTTAATGTTCACAATAGACAAGGCTATTTGTGACTAGGGTGACAATAATTCCTCCTAAGAAATAAATCAGCATCACTATTCATTGAAAAAAAAAAGATAGAAATAAATTATTTTAGAAGCCAAAAAGACACTCATAAAGCTAGGTATTTTTCTTGCCCTTATGAAGCCTTAATGAAAAATGAATCTTTACCCAATGGCAAGCCAACTGATCTTAATGAGAACAAGCTGTGGACGCAGAGGGCAATAGATCTTATCTGTGTTAACCACCCAGTAAATATTCTTCTTTCCTTTTTCAGCAAGGAATTCCTTGGAATCAGCTAATAACAGATCTTGCAAAAAGTACTGTTCAGTCTGAAATGTCTCTATATTTTAAGAAACCTGAAGACTGCTAAGATGTAAGACTGAAGGTGAAAGGATAAAAGAAAAAAAAAAAGCTTGAAAACAGCTTTCAATAATTTCTCATTAAATAAAAACTGATATTTTAAATATACTCTATCTTGTGTAACAAAGAAATCAGGATTCCTAGATTCTGCAAGTCTTACATTAAAAAGCACTTTTTTCTAATATCACCACACTATACCCATTAGCCTGTGAATTGAAGTGCAACTAATGTTGAGAAGGGCAATAAGCATCTTTCTCAGAAAATGCAATGGAAATTGTCCTGTATTTCATTAAATTTGTATTCATCATACTTCTAACAACAAAGCTGTGATTCAATTTACACATCATTCTGAGTACATAAAAAGCTTTCCATATTTCATACTTTCCCTATTTCTACCAAGCAATGGTAGAGACAGTCACCCACATCAGTAAGAAAATTCTAGTATTTCTTTCTGGTCTATTAAAACTAATAATCAGTTCTACTACTGTGACAATGCTGACAAGACAAAAAATGTGACTTTTACTCAGTAGGGAAGATATCATTTTTGCCAGAGAAGAGAGACTGAAAAGATTCTCAGTTGATAACAAATGAGAGCCACAAGGCTCAACCCATCTCTGATTTCCTCAAACCTCTCTTATTGTCCCCACCACAAAACAAACTCCAAACATGGTTTTCCTTTCCTGAGGAGTCTCACCAAGCCGACTAGATGATATATAAATACTCTCAGCATTCTTTGTATGGCTTTATCAGTCTTCAAATAAAAATGGCTTACTTTGTGTCTGTCAAACATAATTACTTGGTGTTCAATTACTGAGACAAATGCTGACAAATCCATTTGATTACCACAGACAAGGCTATGCCATCCATTGCGGTATTTTCCTCAGGTTTTTTCCTCGATATTGTTCGTACTTTTTGGACATTACTTACAAGATGTGGTGTCCTGTATGTATCTATGCAACACTCAGGAAATCATATCTTCAGCATGACCAGGAACAACTCAGCTGCCTATACCTAACCTAGCAGCATAAAGACCTGTGTGAATTGGTGCAAACTGCCCCAAATTCTCTGTTAACCATCTTTCTTCGCTACCACTGCTAACTGGTCTAGGCAGATGAAAGTCGTCTTATGGACTAACTTTTGTTACTTTTATCCTTACTAAAGTGTGAAAATACCTTTACCTATCAAACAAACCTTGTCAGTATTACAAGTCTCCTCCTGGAGGCATATAAAAAATTCACTACAAAGATGGGTAGCCCACAAATCCAAAGAGATGCTCTTATATACTTTTCTGATTGAAGGCAAGTTTTACAGTGTGCTGAACTCATTTCTTCAGTCACTCCCAAACCAGACTTCATACCAAGAATGCACTTAAGCTTGTGCTGAAAATTAAGGTGGCACTTCAATACCGCTGAGGTTTAAGTCCTCCTATCCTGTTCCTAATGTGTTTCTGACCATGGAATCATAGAATGGCTTTGAGCTGGAAGGAACCTGAAATATCATCTTGTTCCAGGCCCACTGCCATAGGCAGGGACACCTTTCACTAGACCAGGGTCCTCAGAGCCTCGTTCAACCTGGCCTTGAACATTTCCAGGGATGGGACATCCACAACTTCTCTGGGAAGAGGTCTGACCTAGGACCTTGAACCAATCTGTGAAAAGATTCAAGGCCAGAGTCTTCATTTGAGGGTGAAAGCCAACCTCATTGTTGGCTCCTTTACTGCTGGTTCTCATATTTTGCACTGTTATACTGAAACAAGGCTTTCAAGCCTTGCTTCCTAACATGGTGGGATTTTTTAAAATAAGGTCATTAAGGTCTTACTACCCTACATCCACTAAAGACAGCACAGATAATTGTAATTAAATCCCCAAGAAAAGCAATTCCTTAATTTTTCACTATACTCCTAGAATAATAATATTTAGACTGCTCAGCATCTATCTGTCACAAAGGAACTAAAATTTCCAAGTCCCTAAGAGCTGAGCTCTGCTTCCAAAAACAGTTTGTGTATTTATAGCCATGCCTTCTGACCTCCTTTTCTCATTTTCTGGTAGGAATACACAAACTTAAAAAAAAAAAAAGGTAATTTAATTATAGTAATGGTTCGTAACTAAAAATGCCATCTTGGTACAGTCAACATACAGGGTAAGCCCTGGTGGCCTCTTCACAGACTATGTGTACATATTAGTTTGCTTACCTTTCTTTACTGGTATTGCTGCCTAATGATTAATTGACAAATACTGTAGGCAAAGTGAATAAAAATAACCGGGAAAACCAAGTTCAAAACAACACCTGGAACATTAAAACACTGGACTGGAAATTGTTAAGATACATACCTGCAGTTAATACTCAGTGTTAAATAGTGTTGAATTGTTCAAATTATTCATAAGTTTGGTCCTGGCTACGAAGAAAGTTCAGGAAATTTTTCCCCCTAATTTTAGCAGTAATACACACAACCTCAGAGAAAAATGCTCCTCAAGTGTAAGAGCCTACAAGGAGATGCAGGACTCCAGATGGCTCTTTAAAATGCTGTTTATTGTATCCAGACAGCCATCACGGGTCGTGGGTAACAGAGCCCAGCCTACAGCTATCAGCACAAGCTGTAGGCATGCCTGAAGTCCCAAGTCAGGAGTCTNCTCAAGTTCCTTTAAAGATAAAGTAACTTAGTTTCAGGTGGATAAATGAATTTAATTCTTATTTCTGAATTCAATCCTTGGTATCTATACAATACACTAATATGGTTGAGCAAACATAAACCTGATTTTTTCTCATACAAAGAAGCCAGAGCACAGATTAATTTTGAGATCTTGAGTTTGGATGGGTAGAAGTTAGAATGTAGAAAATATGCAAAAACTCATGAACACAGAAATTAGGCAGTAGCCACAAATATAAAACAGCAAGGAAGGGAAGAAACAATGATTTTAAAAACCTCTGAGTCATGTTTTGAAACTTTTTGGGGAACTAAACACCTTACAGATGCTAGCTGCTAGAGCAATGCCTCAGGTTGAAATTGCTCAGAAATGTAAGACTTGGTGATGAATTCACAGCCTAACTCAGAAGCAGGTCCTTGGAATCTGTCCAGTCACAGTCAAATAAACCCTGTGTAAACAAGGGGAAAATGTAACCCTTTTTCAGCCTATCCTTATTAATCTTCAAATATTCTATCATTCCTCCCATCAAGGTAAGAGTGAAGTGTGAAACAAGCTACAAAATATGCTCGCCGCCACAAAGAAATTTAGTTGGGTTCTTTCTTAGAATGCCTAATTCTCAAATCAAGTGTTTCTCATTCTACCCAGGCACACAATTATGCATACATTACTGACTACAGCAGTAAAACGAATCTCAACTATTGTGTCCACTTATGGAGTTCTGAATTAAAAGTAGGTCCAGCTTTTTCACTTTGGGTAAACTGACCCTGACCCTGATTCTTACCAGAAAGCACTGGCAAGAACCTTGTAAAAATAAAATGGGGGGGGAAAAACAAAGAAAAAAAGAGCTACTTAGTGCAGGAACAAGGAGGTTTTATCTTCTTCATTAAATGGAAGGAAATAGATCATATACAAAATGCATGAAATGGGAGCGACAGAGATGAATAATGCATCTGTTACTTGTTTGCATAATGGAGTTATTTGATCTACTTTGACTTCACAGACAGAGCAAAACCAAAACATAATGGTTTCCCCACCTTCTTGCAAGAAAGTCCTCAGAAACTCCTGTCCTTTGAAAGGCCACAGGATGCTATAGACTACTAATGAACTTCCAGGTGTTGTAGGTACACCTGTAAAATAGCACAGGCGATTTTGCCCCCAGGGAAGATAACAATCACTGGGAACCTCTGCCTGATTTAATTAGTGAAGCTCAAGCACTCATGCAGGAGGTGGCAGAGAAAATTTGCACAGGGGAAAGAAAAACAAAGGTATTTCAGAGTGGTTATTTTAACAGGTTTAGGGTCTTTTTACCCATAAAAAACACATACTTTTGTATGAACTTTTAATACAGTAATTTCTCTCCAAATAAGTGTTTTAGAAAGCACTGGAAACTTCTAAATGCTTTTGAATGTCTCTGTCACTACTTTATGAATTCAAAGGCTGTTTGATAATGTTCAATCATTTGAACAGCAAAGTTCTGCAGTGAAAGGTTCAGTCCTAAACTGAAGTCAAGGGCAGCGCCCTTCAATGAGGAGAAGTTAAGCACCTGACCAGACCAGCTTCTGTTGACTTCACCTGTGCAGGTACACATGGTACTGCCCACTTTTTTTTTTCTTTTTTTCCTTTTTTAATATTTTAAACTACCCTTGAAAGGATGACATTCACCTCAGAACCAAAAGACACACTTCTTCTGTGGCTCCTCTGCACTGATTTTCTGCTAGGACATTCTGCAGCAGGGAAGGAATTTTCTGCTTCTCAGCTGAAGCTACTCCGCTGTCATAAAAAATTACAGCCAAACATCACTGACAAAGAGGTAAACCAAGGCATAACTCTTCAACCATAGCATATTTTTCCCCTCATTTCATCCCATAACATATAAACAAACATATAAAACATAAGTTATCAGTTACCAAACTTCTGTGGTCCTACAAATAGTGCTTAAAGGCAGTACACCAGAACCCAGAAGGTTTGGTCCAGCAGCTGAGCAGAGCTGCCTGGCCTGCCCAGACTGTTACACTGACTCTCATGTAGGATTTTAGGGTGCAGGCATAGTTGGAAACCCTGAGATCATGTGTGGACAAACTAACTTTACAGGTGCTCATCAGCACTGCAATGGGAACAACTTCTTTTTCTGCATTGTCTGAAAATTGCTGAGGAATCCTTGTCTCCTGTCACAGCAGAACTATATTTATTGGGTAAAAAAAAGTCTTATTACAGGACAATTTCAACATTACATTCATTCTAGCTAATCTAAAATTAACATTAAACTCAGGGACTTACCAATAAAAAATACTGCCCAATAGAGATTTATATACGAGTCTAAATTTAGAGTCTAAAATGTAAGTTAGTTCTAACTTGCATGTAATAACTTTCTACAGAGTGCTCTACTGAATAAAAATGGTTCGTTCTTCTTAATAAAAACAATTACATTAATAGGACTGCATTTTTATCAGTTTACATATTTGAAACTTAATAAAATGGATTTTTTCCACATCTGATTTATTTAGTTAATATCATCACTATCCTCTCAAATAATTACATCTAGAAGTAAGAGGCTCCTGTTATTCATTTTTCATTATACTAATTTTTTTTTTTTAGCTAATCTCTTTCCTCGTTATTTCTTATATAGGAAAACATGTTTTACTTACTATTGTAAATTTTGAGTTCTAGGGGTTTTTTCCTTAATAAAGGACCATTGTGACCTAGAAGATGCTAAGCTGTGTTATACAAAGCAATAGCACATGGCTCCTCTGTCAGAATTTGCTTGGGTGTATTGACAAACTGAGCATCAGTCCTTTCAATGTACATGCAAAAATGAGTATTTTTTTTCAGCACTCCTTCAGAATAGTGGTTTTATCTATTCCTCTTTCTCCCAAATAATTGTTTGTCTCGGTCAGAATGCCATTAACTGAGATTTCAGTTCTGATGGTCCTGAATGTTGAGGCAAAATCTAATCTTCATAAAAAGGGCCCCTGGCACTGTTTCTTCAGGAGAAATGATAATGAGAATATATTTTGTAATGTGCTCAAGTTGCTCTAGTTCTATGAAGCTGTGGAAACAAATGTTAACAACTCTTGCCTAAAAAGCCCACTTTTACTGGGAAAAAGTGTGATGGGTTTTACATTACAGACATAAGGAATACAGACACGTTTATTGTCATGAAAATAAATGTTCCTAAAAGCAACTGTAAATCAGACTAGAAAAGGTAACCAAGTATATTGTACTCAAGCTGAAGAAAAGGGATAGGAAGCCTGGAAAGTAACTGCTCTTTCTTGTGACTTCAGTGAAAATATTTATGAATACAGCTAACAGCAGCTGAACTACCCTGTCAGCCTCTGTCCCTGAAAGGGATGCCATTAACTTAATTCTTGTGTAAGGACAGTAATTTAAAAATGAGGTTGTACATGGCAGTCACTTTTGAAGCAATTTAAATGTCTTTAGGTGTTTTGACAACTCACCAACCTTCCAATACATAACCTTTTCCTGTCACTCAGAGCAGTTTCTTGAATCAACTCTCACAAGATCAGTGCAAATAGTAGCTTAAGCAGAATCTACCTCCTACAAGTAGAGAAAAATAGCAAAAAAGAAAATTTAGTCTCATGCTCACTGCTCTGACTCTGAACTTTTTCCTTACAGATGGCCACGGTGATTTGAGGTGAATGACCAAACTGTACAGGCTGCTTTTAAAAAGCTGAGATGTTTCTTTTCTCTGTCTTGAAGAAGATTCACTCAGTTCTTGTCTGTAGCATTTCCTCTATAAAAGCCAAACTGCCAGTCTCAGGCAGGCATCCAAAATCTAGTAGTTGTTTTTCTTCTTACAGACTATTTTCAGGAAGAGATGTGACCAGTCCAGTGGAGCTCCCCAGGAGGAGCACAGAACCAAAGATACCTATGATGAAATGATTCATCACTTCTGAGACTTCATTGTATATTTTAAGACAAAAGCAATTGTTAGATTATATAATATGGCCACCTACAATAACAGACCACACGAATTCAAATACAATATCTCTGTCTGGATTCCAATGGCATGGGAATGGCTAATAAGGGTTTTCCAGGAAGGTATCTGGTCTGCATTTAAACACCAGAGAGAGAAGAAGTTGGGCCATATTTGTACTTGATCTTCCTGGTTAACAATGCAAATATCCCCAGCATCACTACGTATTTGCACTCAAGAGTCATCAGGGCAAAATAAATAATCTTAGAAAAGCTGCAACTCCAAAGCCTTTCAGCCAGTAGTCAACCTGGAGAGGAGAACAGCAAAACCAGATTTAAGGCATAGTTGCACATAGGTAGCAGCATTTATATCTGCATACTTCCCAAAACAAGGAACACAATCTAAACCCAAGGCTAAGCTAAGTAGACTGAATAAGACTGAAGATTCAAGAAAAGTTCATACAGTTGTTTGGAGTTGTTTTTTTCCTAAAAGGCAACATGTGGTGTGGGATTTGATAGGGGGAGAAGGTAAAAAGAAAAGGGTCTGATTGTCCCAATTACGACACTCTATCAAAGGGCAAAAATAATTATTGGTAACATCCTTTTAAAAATAGGAAGCAGAAAAAGACTCCTTTTAAGCTGCACAAAGGTACTCCAGAAGTCAGAATGAAGGTCTGCCAGAAACCAGACTGATATTAACGATTTGGATCATGCCCACAGAACTGTATTTACTAAGAGCATGTTGCTTGTACTGATGGTTAAATTGAACATAAAGATCAATAGTACCTGGAAAGGTGATAGAGAGAATGATCCCCTGAATGGTGAGCTGATTAGCCTTTGCTGCAAGAGGGAAGAACGTATCCCACCTGCCTTCATTCTCCCTCCAGGATCTAAATGTCTCTCTACAGAGGATGCACTCAAAAATGCTGGTCATAGAACAAAGTACAACTGGAGTTCTGAGGGTCAACACAACAGGTCAGCAGCTCCTCTCTGCTGAGATCACAGATTACCGCCTCTGTTCTTTAGGATCAACAAGGAGTCAAGTGATATCAGTGAGAACTGTCTGCATGCTACATACTGAAAAGCCAATTCCTAATGTAAAGCTACTGCTATAAAGTCATATAGCTACGGATGATCTGAATGGATAACTACAAACATTCTCACACTTGCAACCCAAAATTATTTGGGACTTAACCAAGGCAAGAAATAATAGGAAAAAACAACCTCACAAAACGCAAGGACTGTTCTCTGTACCAGTGTTTGTATCTTTAGAGAAAAGAAATTCAGTGGAGCAAGAGCACAGTCAAATGCTTGATGTTTACAATGGACAAGTGAGGTATTCTTCCCTTGTAGTAAGTCAATGGCAACAATGTTATTCTTTCACATGACTCTTACTAAAAGGCTAAGTGTACAGCTGTTGTATAGAATTCATGCTTTTCAAGCCCTCTTTCCTGGATAGCACTTTGAAGGTTGTGGCCCCAGTTTATGGGGACAGGTTCTGTGGCCCCAGTGACGTACAGGGTGCTTCCCATCCACACCAGCTTCCCTTTCTTTCCCACATCTGTGACCCATGGCAGTCTTTTCTGGTGTTACACACATACAAATTCAAACACAGAATTCATGTAAAAAGCCTATGGAAAATTCAGTGAGAAGTAAGGACTTCAAAGTTGACACATCTCAGTTATTACAGGTATTTCAACATTTTCACCATTTAGCAGTGTTACAATGAAGATACACAAATAGGGGAAACACTTAAATTTGCTGCAGCATGACAAAGATGCAAAATGTCTCCCTATATAATCATGTAATCACCAAAGAAAATATTTTTAGGTTACACTTGTAACAAAAATTACTGCTATAATGCACCATTTTTTAAAACAATGTTAGAAAGCAGCTGGAATAATCTGCTTATGCATAATTAAAAGCAACACTCAATCACCTATGGAAATGAAACATAACTGAAATGTGCATTAAACATGCAAAATCTTTCTTCCTTAAGTAGCTTACTGAATAATACTTCATAAGAATTGCTTTTTATAATTCACAGTCTATGTAGCAATAAAGTGGTCCCTTAGAAAGCAATCATTATTACGGAGAAAACTCAAATTTAAAAATTAAAATTCATTCTACTACCAAGAGAAAGAAAAAATCAGTCTCGCCATTTTTCACAAAAAATATTCCCAAATATTCCTATCAGGATGATGGCAGCATTTTATTTAGACATTTATTTCACACAAGCATCATATATTAGTTATCCATGTAAAAATTCTGTATAACTAAGCTACCAAGAAATGCCCCCTTCAGCCAGTGTAATGCAGTATTTACTTTGAAGGGCAGTGGAACAATGTGAATTACAGAGTTTAAGCTCTACAGAGCAAATACTTGCTCTCACATGCTTAAAACCAATTTGTGCTATGTCTTGTATATATTGGAAGGTAATGATGTCTTATCATGGCTGGTAAAAGTTTACAAGTTCTGGAGTGCTGCTTTCTTTGACTTCCTTTCTTGGAAGAGAGATAAAATGCTTTGGCTGAGCTAAAATAACACAATGAATACCCAACAGCATAAGATAGATATGATTAGTGATGGAACTGGACAAATGGTATCAAAAGTTTCTAAACTTTCCAAGACAAAAAAAAGACATGCATTTGGTGGGGCTTTGCCTGGTAGACAGATTTCTAGAAATGCTCAATATGTATCACAAAGCCATCTGCCACTATCATACAGCAGAACTCTCTCCAAGTCTCTTTTTTTCATTTTCTCCCTATAAGAAAGGATTAAGATTAATGCACATTTTTAATCAAGTTTTACCAGTCTTTCAAATTATACAATTTCCAAGAGAAGCTACCTGAAATACATGTTTTCATATTTCAAAATTACACTTTTAAAAAATGTTAATTCAGGAAAATGCACTGCTGGTGCTGCTTCACACATTTCAGATCAGAATGTCTTAATTTCAAGAGAACCCATAACAACTTACTGAACAGCCCTAGCAATCCTCTAACTCTAGGACAGTATTCTATACCTTGTAGTATATTTGGAAACATCTCAATTTATAATGCAGCATTTGTTGTCCAATTAAATGCACCACCAAATCTATATTTTAGATCTTCCCTCCACTCAAATATTCAACCATTAGATACTCAGACAGCGTACATGAAGGGATAAAAATATTCCAAACCTTGCACAAGCAGCAAGCTAGCATAATTCAAAATTTAATGTTATCTCTACTAAATCAACTTTCAGAGAAGTTTTGAAAGTAAGTAAGTTGAGATGCTTACAGCTATTATCTAAAAAATAAGGATCTGGATATACTGATTCCCTTTCTTCTATTGTACTAGAAGAAAGAAATTTTGAGCTTGTTAGAGAAAAAGCGTCTAAAGCAAATGGTTTCTCAAAAAATTTACATGCACATCTTCACACACTTATTAGAAGTTTAAAAGAAAAAAGTGATGAGCAAAAGCAGCTGGCAATGGAAGAGAGTCTTGACACAAATTTAAATAAGGCAGAGTGGAAATGCAAAGCTCAGAAGGGATGCCATGTTTTCTGGACAAATCTGACAGGAAAAGTGAATCATGAGAAGGATGAAAGAGCAGCTGACCACAGAATCACAGAGCAGCTGAACCTGGAAGGTACCTCTGAAAATCATCCAGTCCCAAGCTCTATTCAGAGCAGTCTCAGCTAAACCAGGTTGCCCAGGGCCCCATGCATTCAGGTTCTGAACATCACCAGTGGTGGTCACTCCATCACATCTATGGACAACCTGCTCTGGTGCCTGACCACCCTCACAGTGTAATTAAAAAAAAAGGGTTTTTTTTTACTGCTGCAGTCTGAAGCCCTACCTCTTGCCTTGCCACTGACTGTCCCTGAGAGGAGTCTGTCTCTCCTTTACGTAGAGAAAACCCCCAAAACCTTCTCTTCTCTAAGCTGCACAGCCCCAGCTTGCTCAGCCTCTCCTCATTCAACAGGCGCTCCAAACACTCGATGATGGTGGTGGCCCCTGGCTGGACTCCCTGCAGAGCATCCACATCTCTTGAACTGAGGAGCCCAGAAGTGGACACAGCCCTGCAGAGGAGGCCTCAACCAGCTGGCAAAGCTCTGCCTAATGCAGCCCCTGAGCCTGTTGGCACCAAGAGCACACCACTGGCTCATGGTCAACGTGGTGCCCCCCAGGACCCCCTGAACCTTTTGCACAAAGCTGCTTCCCAGCTGCTCAGCCCTGCAGCCTGTGCTGGTGCATGGGGTGAGGTGCAGAACAAGGACCAGTGTCACCCCCAGCCTCTGTAACATCTCAGCACAAAGCTGCTCTAGCTCAATGCCTCTATGCAAAGGACCAAGCAATTCACAGCTCCAACACATGTATATATAGATGTTCAGCCACACTTATGTGATGTTCATATGTGTGCACACACACACAGGTTAGCTGTAAATACAGATTAATATAAAAACGTACAAAAACACTTGAGGGTTGCAGATATTTCAGTTTATTAGCTATAGAGAAAGTTCAATTTGTTTCTGAGGTCAAGCCAACTGAGTAAGTTTTATTTTAAAATATAACAGTAAGACTGTAACTGGTTAGGTGAAAGACATGGGACTCACTTTGCTTAAATTAGAATACATGGTTATACCTCTTCACAAACACTTTTTTCCCCTAGCCAACCACATTTGAAAGAAGAAAAATTATTAAAATGTTTATATGGAATTGGTAGTGAAAAAAGTAGCTATTACATTCTGACAAAAAGAGCAGAGCTCAGTAAGCAAATCCTACTACCTATTTCATGCAAGTAAATGAAAACTGGTTGCCTTGAGAATAGTTGTGGTAAATCTGGGGACCAAACTTAACTTCAGAGGGATTCTGATCCTGTGCCAAGAAAAGAACAGAGCAGTATAACAAATATTGTCTGATTAGCCTCTAAGCAATATCTACTCTCCCTCACCATCTTTTATGAGTTAAGGAATAATCAAAGACAATAAATATTTATCTCAGGGAGTTTATATACATAGGATTTTGGGAAGAAATCTATTTCTTTTCACTACTTTTTCAGTGATACAAAAAAGAATAAAATCCTTATAGATGAACAATAAAGAAATGCAGTAGGATGAAACTCAGCTTACGAAATAGTCAAAACACAAAAAGGCAGTAATACTCAAAAAGCTGAAGATCAAAAACCAAATGTTCTGCATTCTCATATTAGTATTGATGCTTAGTATATTCATGATCTTAAACAGCAATGGGCAAGAAAGTATTAAAGAAACACAAAAGATGATTCTAAGTAGGTTAGTAAAGACTAAGAAATTTCCAGGAGACCAGTCCTTGATAGCCATCAGTTTACAGTACTGGCAAATGCAAACCAGAAGAAAAAAATCATACAAATTACTGAGATTTAAACAAAAGCATAAATAACCCAAAAGCAGTAATTTTTAATTTGCAAAAAAGCATTTGCCTCCCATCAGAAGTCACCAACAACAATAACTGTATTTGAATGTCTAGTGTTATAAAATTATGCTTAAAAATAAAGCTCAGTTAGTTTTTTTTTCATTAAGGTTATTCTGTGATTCAGTACATTGTTTTGAATATAAAGATTCAGCAGCTATTGTCTCAAGTTTTTCTTCATGAGTTCTTTAATATGTTTTCAATTTTAATTTGTTATAGAAATAACACTAACAAAAATGTTGTAATTTCTAATTTTAAATTGCTAAAGAAAAATGAATGACCTTTCTTCTCTAGGTTAAACTAAAATTGCCTCTTGTGTAGGTACAATGAAGTATGAAAAAAGCATGAAAAGCAGTTACTACAGTTGATAAAAGCTTTTTTAAAAAAAGACATACAAGTTTTTTTTATTGGTTAACTGCTTCTCAAGTCTTGAAAAAAATGTTTTTCAAAGAAAAAAATTAACTGCAGTATTTATGCATGAGCAGAATTTTCCTATTTTAACAGTGAAAAAAACCCTCTGCAGTACATTACCTGAGTAAACTAATACTTAACCCAAGAATAGAACTGTGAGTCTGCACAGTTCACAGGCAGCTGCGTCCATTGCAACGACAGCAACAGTGTGTTTATCTAAGAGGAGTTTGGGTGACTTAATTTTTGATCAAAATTGTATCACAAGTCAAGATCACTAAGACAACTATGAAGCTCATCAGACACAGGTTTCAAAAATATATCAGGATGCTTAAGTCTTGCTGGAAGCATCTGGAGCATGGTGTGGGTACATGCTGTGATGCACCCCAAAACCCCATTCTGAAGAAGATCCAGCCCTGGCTGGAGCACATTGGGACTCTCAGCTCACATGTTTGGCACACCTCTCTGCAGAAATCAGACTCTGGACAAGGTAATTCACACACCTGGAGATCACTCTTCAATTCCAGTCCATCAGTTTAGAGACAATGATTTTGCCTGTGGGCCAGCTATAAAATGGGGGTAATAGTCTTTGTATCACCTCACAAGATAAGCCTGTCAAATCTCTCACAGAATTGACCAGAAGCTTTGGAACTAAAATGCTGTATATTTATCTAATTGCATATATTTAACTGAGCTTAATGCTACCTCTAGTAGCATTTTTCAGACATTGTACAGGCCTCTGAACACAGTGATAACAAATGAGAACTCTGAATGAAGGTGTGTTCTGTTTATGTCTGAATTTGCTACAGCTTCTGCCATTTCACCTCTGGGAAAGGCAATTCACAGCCAGTCTGCCATGAGAATGGTGAGCCTGGCTACAGTCCCCATGCTCCTTGCTGCAAGGTGTTCTGTGCCTCCCAATCCCTGATCTTCCTTCTCTTGCCCCAGCCACAGTTTTTCCATCTCTCTCCTGGGATGAGCTCTTCCCTGCATCCATCCCCCTTCTCTGCAACTTCCCCTTTGCTCCCACCAGGTGTATTTTGTTCATGTTCCACCAGCCAACTAAACCTCTGGGCCTCACCTCTTCCCAAATGGGAAGAGGCATCAGTTCAACTAACCAGCATTGCCTGACAGGATCATCTGAACATCTCTGTTCAGCAGAGAAAGATCCAAAAATTGCAGCCATAGATCTGAAAGAACTGGAAATGGATGTAATGCTACCATCACCTGTCATATGCAAGATAAACCATAAATCTCCCAGCTATTTTAATTTGACTGACAACATCATTCAGCCAACCATCTACCCCTTTTCATGTTGTAATTCTGGGGGAAGGAAAAACAGAAGCAAATAGAACTACCCAGATGAATTTAAATGCTCAAGACTGCTAACTAGGATTAAAGGAATTTTTGCAAAGGTTTTCTTCTTTGAAGAAAACATTGATAACCAAGATTAGCTCCTGCAAAACACAGATTCATTTAAATTTTTTGTCTTTAAAGCAAAGATGTTGTAGCTAAGCAACCTGGCTCTTCCTTAAACTGAAAGTAGGTTTTCATAGCACCTTGTTTATCATTGAGAACTCCGACAAACCTCCACCTTATTTTATGTAACAGTGTCTGGGGGAGAGCCAGATTAGATCTGGTTTACTGTCATAAGGGGACTTCTGCCATTAATGCAGATGATGCAAGAATTATTTTTAAAATACCACCCAAAGTGTTCTTTGTGTCTACTGCATGCTCTTCAAATACCCTGAGCTGTTGGAGAGAACAGATACACTGAATCCAACAAGTGCTGGCTATGTTTTCTTTACCTGCATACTGAAATGAGCCTCTGCCCTTTCTGCCTTAGATTCCCCCTTCAGCCCAGGATTTGATATAGCATTTAGTATTTGTTTTCTACCACTAAAGATGCTGCTTTAAGACAAAATACATCCTGACATGCTCTCTGCTCTGGTAGGCTCTTATCCTATGCTGGATGCAATCAAGAATGATTATTATTTCCAAATTAGAAGCTAACTATAGTTCATAAACCCATTCACTCAGACTGAATCACCAAAGAGCTTTGATTTCAAATTCTTCTAATTAAGACTGCACTTTTCCTAATGGATAGGACAGAAAATACATGCAAGTAATAAGCAAAATCAATGACACTGAGTATGACCCAGTGGGTTATGACTTCAGATGCTAATCTCTTGCCATGGTTCCCCTCCTACAGACTGTGCACATTAATAGCCTTTTCCCAGTCTGACAAGGGCACTGAAAAGCATTTGCTTGAAAAACCTGGAAAGCATTGGGTTTTCCCCCCGCCCTGTCTCCCAATTCAGTTCCCATTACAATTCTATTTTTAATCAGCCCACACCTCCCCCTTGTTCAGTTGCTTGTAACCTTGCATACAGTACAATAAAATATGATGGTCCCAAATGTTTTGCTAAACAATGGAAAAAAGATTTTGGCTGCACTGCTCATTTCTTTTTCCTTCTCAATTGGTTTTGTGTTTGTGCACAATAAATAAACACACAGTAGGCCCATGCATCCTTCTATAAACAGATATGCAGCCACTGTATGCAGACAGCAATGCAGCTTTCTTGTTTACTCTGCTTCCCTCATTTCCTCTAGATATTTTTGCACGCTGTCATTTGTGGAATACTGTTGAAACCCAAAGGGATGTCAGCTGAGCCTGCCTCACACTGCAAGCTGTTGGCAGGCTCATTAAGACCAGGGGAACATGTGGAGTCTGCTGCCACTGCTCACAGACTGATGCTGCTGGCTGGAAGGACCCAGCTGAGCTCAAGGGGCCACACCAGCTGATTTCTTCAGATGCTCCTCAGCCTTGACATTATTGCTGGTGTCTCCACAAGGACTCTAAAGTTGTTACTAAAAGTGCCAGCAGCTGCTGTCAGCATTTATGGAGAAGAAATCCAATATCGTAAAAGACTTCAAGGGTTTCAAACAGGGTTAAAAGCTCATGTTTTCTTACTCCCATAACCAGCCTTGACTGTACATTGTACAGCACTGCCCGTACAATGAAATTACTTTGCATTTGTTATTAGGTAACTACACTTCTTCTGTTTGTTAATTTCAGACTTGTCTGCATCGTTTTATGATCTACTCAACCCAATTATTTCCAACTCCCCAGATATTACCTGCCATATTTGTTGCAGCCCCAGAGAATCCAAATCTCTTGCCCAATAGCTTTTGGGGAAGCCATTGCCTATTTGGGAGTCAAGGTAGAAGGCAGGAAGCAGAATGTAGCTCTTTCTCACAAAAATAACACCTGGCCATCAGCCTCTTTTTGGCTGATCTGGTCATTAAAAAAAAAGGAGAAAAACATAACAACTGAAATAGACTTTAGCCATGGCTGCAATTTGGCTTTCCTGTCTTAAGTATCACCTAACTTCCTGCCTAATTAGACTGAACAGTGTCCAGTCACCCTGAGGTTAAAGGAAAGCACTCTTGTTCATCCAGACTGCTATAAAATCAGGGATGTATGCGTACAGTCCACAAATGAGAACAAATCAGGAAAAAAAATTCACTACATATTAGGAATTTAAGTAGACAAATTAAAAATGGGGAATCCAAAGTTCTCAGTGCTTGTTTTTGTTTCTTTTACTCAAGAGCACCACACATAAAGCAAGATGTTTAAAATCCACCAATCCTAAGGAACACCTAAACCTAAGGACAGATGGAAGTTTAATGAAGATCAGTATGTCTCAGCATTTTGCATACTTGAGTCATAATATTCCTAAATCACTCAACCTGACACTATTTTTCCAAGCAAGGACTAGCACTACAACTATTCCATCACAATCAAGTTGTTCTCGATGACCTTCCAAAGACAAATCCCAGTACCACAGTTAGCATCCTCTCCTAATACTGCTGTGCCAGACTATGTGAAGGCAATACAGTACTTTCAACAGCAGTCTCTGTTTTCTGGTAGAAGCTGGATCCCATCCACGGCTTCCCTTTTTTTCTGTCTAGCACATACAGACCACTGGCTTACCATATGTTTCCATTCACTGTCACGCACCTCCATCTCCCTCATTTCAACTGATTTTTATTTAGAAAATAAACACTTCAGAACAGCACAGAAAGTAGAATTTGTCTGCCATGTGTCTAGTAGATTTTAGCCACTATAAAAGCATTTTGATTAATCCATAACTTTGGTCTTTTCCTCCTGTTCTTGCATGAAGTCACTCTCTATGTTTTCATAGCATTAGGGAAGAAGAGAGCTGTATTTCTGTCATTTTCAAATATTCTGAAACATTGAGCTTTATGCCTTCAGTTTAATGGTATTTTGTGGCCTGGCCACATGGTATGGGCTATGCAATAAACACTTTCAGAGCCAAATCAGAAATTCACTATGGCAAAGGCTTATCAAAACAGTCTGCACAGAGGCTATGTTGCAGTAAATACTCAAGCCACCTAACAAAACTAAAGTGAGCAAGGAGGGTCTAACTAAAGCAGAACTGAAAATCCAGAGATCTCCATTCTCTTCCTACTCTGCTGGAGACAGACTTTGTAAATGGGGGCAGAGCATTCAACCATCAGCAGGCATTTGTTGAACTGTTCCTAGGTAGATAAAAAAGCACAGGGAATATGATTTGATTAGCATTTATAAGCAAAACTGTGTGGAAAATATCGTTGCACAACCACATAAGTTACCCTTATTCCATACAGTGGGTTTCAATGAAACAAGTATGAAAAGAAGCACGTGGGACCTTCTCCTGGGTTCAGCTGTGGTAGTTTCTTCTCAGTAGCTGGTACAGTGCTGTGTTTTGGATTCTCTGCGAGAATAATGTTGATAGCAACAGCCAAAACACCAGTGTGCTAAGCAATGCTTACATTAAGTCAAGGGCTTTCCAGTTTTCCATGCTCTGCCAGTGCACAAGAAGCAAGCAGAGCCAGGCCAGCTGACCTGAGCTGGCCAAAGCAATATCCCACACCATGGAACAGCACACTCAATGCATAAGCTGGGAAGAGTTGGGCAGGAGGGGTCACTTGCTCTGGGGGACAGGACAGGCATCGGTCAGCAGGTGATATTGGGCATCACTGGTTGTTCTCGGGTTTAATTTTCCTTTTTTTTCCTATCAGTTTAGTAATAGTATATTTTATTATCATTATGATTACCATATTTTTCCATTATTAAATATATTTCCATTATTAAACTGTTCTTATCTCAACCCACCAATTTTATCTTTTTTCCCCCAATTCTCCTCCCCATGGCAGTGGGGGCAGGAGAAATGAATGAATGACTGCCTGGTACTGAGTTGCCAACTGGAGCTAAACCACAAGAGACCTAGGACTGGATTTTTTCCCTTTTATTCTTGGTTGCAGAGATGCAGTCTACAATCCCACTCCTCTGCTGACATATTTTGCTTGTAAGACATCAGGAGAAGGAGGAGCACTTGCCAAAGTATATAATCACATTTGGGATAACTAGAATGTATTAAAAAACAAGGTTTAGCAGATCACATAGGAAATAATATTTTCTTCTAGGAAGAAACATGAGCAATTTAAAAAGTATTCCCTTGAATTCACAAGTCAAAAAGTACTTGACAAAGAAAAACATTTTTTCACTTGCAGAAATATTTAGTCTTAAATCAGTCTTTATCAAAGACTTCATTTTGCATTTCAAGTTTATTTTATGAAAAACTCAAAGAAAAAAAAAAGATGTTTACAAAAATTCTGAGTTCTTCTTGCTCAAAAATGGTAGCAGCTGAATTCATCAAAACTGACTGTTTTTTCTAAATTTAGACTTGGCTTTGATAAATTGGCATTTTACAGAAAATTAGGCAAACACCTCCTGACTTCTGGTAGACAAATGTCAACTTTCCCTACATTTTAATTGTCCTTTCCAAAAGTACAAAAGTGCACAAGGTACCTACTCTCACAGAAAACAAATGGGTGCCTTTGAAATCACCTTTACAAAGCAGAATTGAAAGAAAAATCGAAATGTATTTCATTTAAAAGTTTCATTGAACACATATGACAGGCCAGGCCGAATGATCCATGATTTGCTGACAGATGGAACCAGACACAGACCTTCAGAAGAAAGGGGAAGCAGGAAGGAGCTGAGCACAAACATTTTTGTCAGCTCTGTCAAAATGTTGGCATTCCTACTAAGAAGGAATTACATCCAATATCCAAAGTATCCAATTCTGGCTGTTATTCTGCATCATTCTATCAAATGACCATGTTTTTCTGAATAATTACCATTAGCATTTCAGCTACTTCTACCATATTTTTGCAAAGCTGTCCAAGCAAAAGTGACATTGACATTAAAATCCTATTTTGATTTTGAGCACAAAATAATTGTTTGACTTGCAAAGCAGAACCTCATAAATTATTTCATTGGTAATCTTTTTCCCTGTAACTGTTATCTCTTCACAATAACTTTGCTTCTGTTTTAACATCAATAATTCTGAAATGCAGGCACTCCTGAAACTCATGCATTCCATAACACCTCACACAGAAAGATTCCTTCAGCCCTACAAACCATGGTCAATGTCTATGAAATAAATAACATTTATACTACAGAACACTACTCAGTGTAAAGGTTTGTAACTGAAGTCAGGTCCCTTAGGGACAGACATACCTCAGAATTGTTGAGATGACATCTGTGTGTCCCTGAGAACCATCCCTCGCTTGAACACTGGTCAATGTCCACCTTCTGCAGATTGATGTCCACTTTGACAACACCTCTGAAAACAGAGAGGAAACAGCCTTGAACACAACTACAGAAATAGGTTAAACTTCTTTATGATGCTGTAGCCTGAAAAGCAGAACTGCATCTTTCTTCTAAATATGGAATTTGATAAAATGTCTAAAACCAGAAAAGTTTTGAGCTCCCAGAGCCATGGTCACAGAAAATTCTTATTTTAGACTTTACTGAGATGTATTATGGACAAGAGCTCAGTAAATCTAACATATTAAGAGTAGAGTGGCAGTTAAGAACAAGTTGTATGTTCAAACAATATAATGCCCTTCACATTTTACCGTGCAGCAAAGACCGAAATAAATACAGTGAAAAACCTTCACTACTTTTTCTGAAGCCAGCAACTTTCCCAGCCAGTTCTGAGTGCAAGGTACCAGACACTGCACCTCACCCCATATCCAGCAAAAATTACATTCTCCCCTTTGCTCCTGTTTGCCAAAACAACTGGCAAAAAGCCTTTCTTTTGTGCTCTCCCCAGAGACATTCAAGCCTCTTCTCTGCAGCTCAACATCCTCCTCCAGCAAGCATCCAAGCCTTCTCCCCACACCTCTGCCAGCTGGCCCTGCAATAAAACCTTATACAACATCAGAAAGCTGCACAAGCCAGCAACAGACCACTGATGTCTGTGAAGCAAAAAAAAAAAAGTTTCCTACATGCACATGTCCTGAAGGACCATCTGAATTGTGTAAGTCCTATACCAAGAAGTCTCGAGGTTTCATCAACAGTTTACCTCAAAAATTCTTTGGAAAGAAAAGTTAACAAGGCAATTTTACAGCTGACAATCTACTTCATAAAAAAACTTGAAAATCATCAGAAGAAAAAAGGTACAAAACTGTAGTTCTATATCTTTTTTAAAAAGCTTTCAAAGATTTACATATTCTTCAGAATGACCTAGGACATTTATAGCATCATTTTGTCAGAACATGTCATCTATGACTGCTTTGCTGCAGTCCAGACTTGACAAAAATGTCAATATGCAACTTACACAAACTCATTCATAGTGGATTAGCTCTGTGCCAATTCCTTAAATCTAAAGTACCATTCTTTTCAAGTCAATCATTTCAGCCACTTGGGACAGACGTTTTCACTTCCACAGTCTGGACTTCACAACTACAAACACCATCTCCCTTCTTTCAGGCTGTGAACTAAAAATGGCATGGCCCAGCCTCTATCTCAGAGGCACCTCATCCACCTCAAAGTGTGTTCCCTCTTTTAATTAATGATCATAACACAATAATAGTAACAAGACAGCTACACAGCCATATAATTGAGAGGATACATACAAGCAAAATTAGTGCATAAGAGCGAGTTTGATCAAAACCAGGACAATACTGTTCCCTCATCTCTGACCCCAGCACAACAATAGTCCACAACACCTAAATTTGGACATTGATCTTCAGGCATGCTATATAGCAAATAGAGAAACACAGCTACATCATATAAGTGGTCAGAAGAATGCATGAGAAAAGGACATACAACAGACAGTAGGAAGTTAGACAGTACAGAAGCACTTAATCCCATTCCGTCTCCTCACTTGCATCTAAACAATCTAATGCTGGTCACATTTAGAAATTGCTTGAAATATTTAAGTGCTGGTTCTAGCAAGTTAAATTTAAAATAGCACACACCACACTTCTGGAATATTCTGATATATTTTTAATTTACAGCTTTGTGCCTTTGTACACTTGTTTTGAACAGCAGTTTCACTAGGGACTGCTCAAACCGTGTTTCTACCCCAAGGAATTGTTTTTTCCATGTTCCAGGTAAGCAATAACCTCAAGAGGAAAACCTGCCACACTGCATAGATTATCTCTTTAAAATCCTGATACCAGTGGATTACAATTTTAACCTGGCAAGAAGGTGCCTGGTTCAGATGCTCATAGCAGTAGAAATAACAGATCACTCATCTGGTCATGTGTAGATCCCACCCAGTAGGTTTCTATTATTTTCTGGACCTTTATGAGTTAATACAATTATTAGTGTGTGGACTGAGGACAGGACCTGTTCTGCAAGTGAATAATCTCCCCATGGCTGTATACAGGCACAAAGCAGGCAGCAGGACCAGGACCAACCCTACTCCTTGCTCTCCTAACTCATGTTATACACCAGTCACATTGGCAAAGCTATCAAGGATTAGCATCATCCCAACTACTCCAAAGAAATCAGTTTATACAGTAGGAAAAGCAGGGATGATTCAACTTTAATAGAAATGCAACCCATTCACCTGGGAGACCTGAAGCACCCAAGGGAAGAAGGTTTTATTTCCTTTACATGGAAAGTTTTTCCCTTTTGTACATTTTGTTTTTAACTGGTAAGAGAAGAAACTCACCTTTCCCTCATCAAACACTTCTGCAAAGAGAAATACAGATTGCAAATAAAGGACAAACTAATCACTGCCAGAAGAGAAGAAACACCTTTAAGAGTTTGCTGTGTGGTAGCACAAGCAAGCCCTGTAGAAGCAGAGTGCCAGTAAAAAAAGGATATAAATAAGTTCAAAAGAAAACTTACCTAAAGATTACTTGTGAGAAAGGCAACACACACAAGCCAGAGAAATTAGGGTCAGTAAGTACACTGAGAAAGCATTTGAGTATTTGACCTTGTACCAGAAGTGCTGCAATTTGGAGAATTCATGGCATGTTTTAATGGGACAAGCACCAGAAAGCAGGAGAGCATCCTAACACTCAGAGCCACATACTGGAAAGAAAGGAATATACTGCTGGACTTCTCACATCAATCAGAATTGATTAAAGAACTTAAATCCTTTGAAAGCTCTTTAATACAATTACTTTATTAAAAATAGATGTGAAAATCAGATTCATACAGCAACTATCATTGGAAGAAACCTCTTCTGATCAATCCAATCAGCCCAAAGCAGGCTCAGTTAAGATGAGGACTTTTTATGCCTTCAATAATGGAGACTTCACCATCTCTGGAAAACCCGATCTAGTGACTAAACTCACACAAAATACTTCCAATGTTTAAATGAAATTTCTTATATTTCAATTTGTGCCTCTTGGGCTTTCCATCCTTTCACTCTCTCCTTTACACTTTTTCACTGGGTACTTACACATAAAATGGCCCTGGAGCCTTTTCTTCTCCTGGCTGAACAGCACCAGCTCACTCAGTCCTTCTTGTGTGTCAGATGCTCCAACCTTTAATGATCTGTGTGGTCTTTCACTAGGTTTGCTTCAGTACATCCATATCTCCTGTGCTGAGGAGCTCAGAAGTGGACATAGCACTCTTGATGGGGCCCTACCAGGCTGGGTAAAGAGAAGGATCACTTCCCTCAAGCCATTGGCAAAACTTCCTCTCACCAACCAGGAGGCTGTTGGCTTTCTTTGCTACAGGCACACGTTGGTGATTCATGTCAAACTGGTGCCCACCAGGAATATATCAGAAGTGACTGACCTCCAATTATCTATACACAGTGACTGACCAGTTATCTATACACAGAAGACTGCTGAGTTGGTTAAAGACTATTCCCCCCATCAGAAATCCATGCTGACTACTCCCAAACAACATTCCTCCTCTTCATGTGCTCCAGAAGGGGTTTTCACAATTATTTGCTCCATCACCTTCCCAGGGACTAAGGTGAGACTGATCAGCCTGTAGTTCTTGGAAGACATCAAGTACCTTGGACTTTTCAAGTCTTTTGTCACAAAGTACACTTTCCCATTCAGCAGCAAAGACCTTGGAAAAGACTTTTAAGATCATTGAGTCCCAGCCATTAACCAAGTACTGCCAAAGTCACCATTAAACCGTGTCCCTAAGTGCCACATCTTCTTAAAACCCCCAGGGATGGTTACTCAACCCTGGCAGCCTGTTCTGATGGGTGACAATCCTTTCAGTGAAGCAAGTTTTCGTAATATCCAATGTAAAATGCCTCTGGCACAACCTGAAGACATTTCCTCGTGTCCTGTCACTTGGGAGAAGAGACCAACTCCTACCTCACCCCAACTTCCTTTCAGGCAGTTGTAGAGAGCAGTAAGGTCTCTCCTAACCTTCCTTTTCTCTCAACTAAACTCTCAGTTGCTGAACTGCTCTCTCAGTTGCTCCTTATAGAACTTGTGCTCCAGACCCTTCACCAGCTCCACTGCCCTTCTCTGGACTTGCTCCAAACCCTTTAATAACTTTCCTAAAGGGAATGGCCCAAAACTGAACTCAGGATTTGAGGCAGAACCTCACCAGTGATGAGTACAGGGGAACGATCACTTCCCTGGTCCTGCTGGCCACGCTACTGCTGATACAAGATACTCAGTTACAGTCATGCTCAGACAGTGTCTCCATATTGCTCCCAGGTTATCTGGCCCTGCTTCCACCTGCACTTTCAATTTATACTTAAGTTTTGTCAGGATCACAGTTAAGCCATCCAAGCTCAAAAATATTTTCATAGTACTTCTTCCAGAAATACTACAAAATTCTTTCATTTCAAACTAAACACATGTTCTTTTTGCTTCTCTTGTACTAGAGCTTTTCTTACAAGAATGTTTGTCTTTCACAAAACCAATCTTCATGAACTCAATGCAAACTTTTTTACCTACACTCTTCTCCCATCTGCAGCTCCCCTGTAGCACATCCTGAACATTTGGCTAAGTTGTTCTGTTTTTTCCTTTTCTCAGAGCTTTGTGAGTTTCTGGGGTGAAAATCTACAGCAAGAAGAAACAGGACAGTGCAGGAGCAGGAAAGCAATCTCTCCTAACAGTTACAAGCTGCCATAGGATTTCAACTGTTTCCCCCCCATGGTGCATATTATTATTCTCTTTTCACTAGACCTCTGCAATACATGTTTCATGGTAACATCACCGTTCTGAAGTAGTATCAGGGTCTGAAACTACATGAGGATACAGTGCTTTCAAAAGCAAAGGTTCTTTAAGCATGTATGTGGCATTTATAAAAGGTATCACGATGGTACAAGACTTCTATTGCATTCATTTGAGATCCATTTTAAAACACCATCTCAGACTTGTACCCCACTGCTATTACACAGAGTACACTAATATGTACACGATATATTTCTGAAATTCTTCTGTGATTAATACAGTAGCTGGCACAGTCTGTTTAGCCACCCACATTTTCAGTTATTTTTGATTCAGCATTCAGAAAACGGAACATATGAAAGAACATATCCTCCTAGAATGTATATGGACCAACTCCCTGTGTTATATTTATCGAACTAATTGGGAATAATTGCTGTGTTGCTATCTTGGTGGAAGCAATCAAGACAAATATCAAGGGTGTAAGAGTAGACTCGTCTTGTCAGCGTAACACATTTATCCAAACTGGCAATATTGCCTGGCTGAATGCAAGCCACAGCCATAAGTTAATAACAATACTACTGGTAATAGTGGACCATCTGGCAGGTAAGTATATTTTGTTCATCTCCTTGTAACAATTTATTTCCTGCCACGACTTTAGAGTCCTTACAAACACAAAAGCAATATCTAAGCATTGCCTGTCCATGTTAAAACACGCAGTTAAGAAAGAATTAGTTGAATTATGCATAAGATAATCATTGAAGAATGATGTCATCAAGGATTTTCTGTCAGGTCAGAGGTTTGATTTAAGAGGCTTTAATGCCTGTCTGTATTTCCAGTACTACTGTTTGTTGGCATGCTGCTTGCCTTGAAATCTGTGCCAGAAATTGATTTAAGCTTATTTTCCCAAACTACTAGCTATCTTTATAGTTTTAGTAGTTATAATATTTCATTGTAACAACATGTTGTAAAACCCATCTCCAGAATTTTTTTTTTGCCTCTACTGTTACACCATAAAAAAAAAAAATCAGGAGGAACATGCTCTTTTTCTCCTAGTCAGCTTAAGCCAGAACTGTACAAAATAATAGCCTGCCAACATTTAAATGGTGATAAACAGTATCCTTGTGCTCTAGATCTTCAAAAGCTTTTTTGGCACAGAGGTCATCACAGCTCAGCTAAACACACAGTTTGCCTTCCAAGTTTGTACACTTATTTTTGTGCCCGTTAGCATTGTGAGCACTCATAGTTAAAGTATAGGGGATGGTTATCACACACTGAAGTGGGCAACATCCCCCACATCCAAACAGCTGCTTAGATTCTTGCTGTCATATTCATTCAGCCCTCCATGCTGTCCTTCATAAGTCCTCTTTACCAGAAAACAAGGCGGTAAGAAAAACAAGTTCTCTACAGCCATCAGAAATCTGCAAATGCCCACTCCTCTAGACAAATACACACTGTATTTAGCATAGCCAACGTTTTCAGGGCAGATGCCTTTTCTGACCACTCTTATTTTGGAGGTCACCACTTTATTAATCTTCAAATACTGCATACTACCTGACATCTGAGGCTCCTCCCATGTACCATCAACTCAGCACCCAAAAATAACCCTGGTGTCAAATTCACAAATGAATTTCAGCCGTAAGTCTTACTGACAAACAGCAGTTTCTACAGGTTCAGCTTGCCTTTGAAAGTTAAGATTTAGGATTCTGCATCACTTGGACATAGTTAAAGTTGTTACTGTGCATAACCAGCCAGATTCACAGACGGCTACTGGGACATGACACACAATTTTGGCATGGTCACAGAGTTACCACCAATTCCTCACTAATAGGAAAGACACTTCCCTAATTCCTCAGCCATAGCATGACTGCTGCTTTTCAACACACATTTTCATAGGAGGACCAGCTTTCACTAAAAATAAACTTAACTGAGGAGTAAGATATAGCAGTGTGGGCAGATAAATCAGGATTCACCTGCAAAGAAAATCCCTCTAGGCCATTTGAAACAGTTCTACAAGGGCAGAATACTTAAAGCTGAATTCTCTATTGTCTGAAGAATTATTTCAAATTTAAATCTGCCTTCACATTTATGGCATGCAGTGCTGCTTCCCTGGGGATTCCCCTGCAGTTCAGTCAGAGAGTTTCTTAGATACTCTGAGGGGCAGGGATGGTTTGGGGTTTTTTTTTCACTTGAGGATGCTCAAGTTGCTGCTAGAATCTTAACTCTGTCACAAAGCATCACCTTGTACAGGAATGCCAGGTGTCAGTGATGGTAGAGTACCACTTACATTAGATTATCCCTATGAAAAGAGGTATTGGAGCCAAACTCAGGTTACTTTTTTTCAGGTTACTTTTTTTTTAATGTTTCCATTACCATCCATGGGGTCAAAGAGGCAGGTGGAAAGAAAGGGTCCCAAGGAACAGAGCATGACAGAAGAAAATACATTTAAGAACACAAAGAACTTTTGAAATAGAAGAATCCTACACAGGACAGATGGTCTCAGCCTAACTATACCAAATCCTGTGACCCTGAAGATTTATTTAAAGGTAACAAGGTCATTTTAAAAATCAAAAGTAAGTGGAAGCCAACCTCAAAATAAAAAAAAAGAAATGGAAAGGCATAAACCTGGGCAAGGAGGAACATACAAATTACAAGAATGTAAGACAAAACCAAGATATTTTTAGAAACAGCATGTTAAAAGGATAGGCTCCACTAATTAAAAACATTTCAAATACCTCAGAAAGTGGAAAGCTGAAGTATAATCTCTAACACAATACACAACCAAGATACAAAAATTGCTCAGAGTACAGACAGCTTTTGACAAAAAGGAGTTCTTTTCATCACTCTTGAAAGAATCAATGAAGCAAAAATCAGCTTTCACACGCAGGGAAATTAACAAGCTGGACTTCACAACTATCTCTTCTGGACTTCACAAATGAGTGGCCAGTGACAAAGTTTGCAAGTGATAAAAATGCTTAATACAACCCACAACTAAACCTGGCTGACACACAAAAGATGCAATAAAACACTTTGAAAAGTATTCATTGAATAATCTGGGATCTCCCAATGAATTTAGATTCGTGAAGTGAGTTTAAAAACAAAACTATGGAACCCATAATAGATGGATATTACAGAATATATAAATATATTATGGAATACAATGCCAAACTACATTGCAGAAGACAAAAATGTGTTTAAACATGGATAAGAATCATGGAGGTCAGTTTAATATATACTTACTAACCAGTCATTCAGATAAAGTCTGAAAAAAACCATTTATTTTTATTGCTTATCATTGGTAAATTGGACATAAACACGATAGGAGAACTTGACAGTTTTTCTTCAGTACCTGCCAGAAGCTGCTTTTGGAGCAAGGGCTATGGAAACCTTTTATTTGACCTAACACAGCAATACATTTTTTCTTACATTTAGGAACATTTCTATCTCAGTCTACACTCACAAACAGAATAGATGACAGCCCTGGAGCTGAATCTCAGATAGTAAGGACTACCACATGTCCATCCCCTTCAAAAGAGCTTTGATAACCTGCTGTGCTGGAAGTCTGGCCCAAAGGTGATGGGGGTGGAGAACAAAGGAGTTGGAAACACAAGTTTGACCCCCCCCCAAAAAAATTCCTTTTACTGCAACTTAGCATGTGATACGTAATTGTGGACATGAATGCAGCATGTGTTTCAATCCTCTCATGCTATATTTAACTTCTTTTTTCAAAGACCCACTTATATTTCTCCAATACTGAAGAAAGCTGAATCATGGTTCTGAAAGAGAAATCCATATTTATTGTTCCTTTCCTATGTTTCATCAACATGCAGTTTTCTATCGCTATCCATGACCTCATATGAAAAAAGCTGGCAGGGACATAATTGTCTAGAAAATACTTAAAATATCCTGAGGGTTTCCACAAACAGACAGTATAATAAGAGGCTTCTTTATTTTAACTTCTTTTCAGGAACACAAACCCAAGACTTTCAAAAATTCTAGAAAATAAATTATTCCTTTTCATTTTTGAAACCTGTTCTACATCCACCCACACCTTCAATCAAGAGCCAGGACATGTTATAAAAAATGCCAATCTCACAATTTTAAAATATTTTCTGTATTATACAACTAACATCACATCACAATGGCACAAAAAATGTAAAAGTCTCCTTAAACAATTAAAATTAATTTTCTCTTAGCTCAGTACTCAGACTAAAGAGAGATTGGGGGAAACTAAAAAAGGGGGTAAAGGAAGAAATTAAACCATGTCTAAAAGAAAAAAATTACCATTTTTAAAATTTCTTTTTTCATGTCTACATTTGTTTGGGTGTTTTTATCAAGCAATTTCATAGCTGTGAAATATTTAGCAGAATAATAAATCATATCACATATATATAATCCCTAAGAAATTACTTATTTGGCATAAATACTTACACCTCCACGGTTTAATCTGCCTTTAGTAATATTTCTTTAACTAAGAATCCCATCACAGTCTAACACTGGAGTGGTCCAAGTAATTGTTAATGGTACAGTAGAAATCACCACATTACACTGCCTTTAGGGAAAAAACAGCTCAATTTAACTATGCAGTAAAGATTATCTTTGCATCAAAGAATACCTTTCCGATAACAGAGAAGTAGCAAACCTCTGGAAGACAGAAAATATTAAGATGTAGCACTATCTGGCCAAACTTCAGAATGAAGTTACCTGTAAATGATCCAGAATAAGACTACATTCAAAATAAAATAAAATTAAAACAAAACAAAACAAAACAAAAAAAACACCCAAAAAAAAAACCACAGAAAAAAACCCCCCAACTTATTCAGCTTGCTGATTGAGTACCTTTCTGCCAAAACAGACATTATTCCATTGGATTCTCCCTAAAAACCTTAAAAAAATATAGTAAATGCTGGGCTGGATTTGGTGAAAAACCTGCTGGAAGGAATATGATGGGAGGGGGAAAGAAAGCCAATGCTTTGTATCCTGAAGACAACCTGACCTCCACAATGAGAAATCATGAGAGACCAACGACCAGTTCCCAAAATGTAGACGTATTTCAACACAACATTAAAGAAAATGAGAACAGCACACAAGGGAACATTTTGAACTGCAAAAGCAGCAACTCATTCATCAGAGTTTGGGGACAATTGATGTCATTGCACAAGACTGAAACAGTACACATTAATCTGACTAACCATGTTCAGGAAATACTGGAACAGGACTTGAGAAGAGAGACCATGGCAACACAGAGCTTATGACAGAAACTAAAGCAAGCCAGTTTGTATAGTCTAGTAAACAAAGGTGGTGAAGGGGCCACTGCCTATAAATAAATCAGGGCAGTAAACACCAGCTAGGAGTGCTAAGTCAGATGGAAGACAGTTTTGGACGAGAATAAATGCACAAGAACTGACTGTGAGGGAATAAATTCAGACCAGAAAGCAGGAGAAGTTATCCAACCCTTAGGTCCAGCATGGCAGTGAACTGAAGAGTCAAGAGGGAAACCCACCTACTTGAAGATGGAGATTTGTCACCTGACGACATTAAGTGGGCTTCTGAGAGCAGAAGACTGACTCAGTGACCCGGGAGGACTTTTTTTTAACTTGTGTGTTTCTGTTAGCTGACTATTTAGTCATCTTTCTTCTAGATGAAGATGTGACCTTTCCCACTTGTCTTCTGGACTGCTAAAGTAATTAAGACCTCTCATTTCTTTCTCCAGGTGCCAAGAAATATTTTTAGAAAAGGAATCGTATTTACAACATGCAACTTCTCACACTTTTCCACTTTCTCAATAGGGCTGCAAGGAGGACAGTTGGGTCAGCACGTGCCATAAAACATGGTTCATTCTGACCGTGTGATAGGCAGTAGCAGAGGAGGGGCACCAAATATCTGTGACAGATGCTCTACACCCTGCAGCACTACAGTAGTAGAGGGATTAGGCACTTTAGGTCATGAATTTCAGCTGCAAATGGCATCACTTTAGACAGGAGGGATGGTTAACATCAAGTCATTACTTTGAGTCTCTGTGGATCCTGATTTCTGAACGAAAGCCTACACTGCATCTTATACGCAGGTAGTAGTAATGTTCTCACCATGCATTTTGGGTGGAAAAACCAGCAAATGCAGACAACAAAATACCAGCAAGCACTGCTAAGAAGCTGCAGCAAGCACTGCTAGCTTAGCATTGTAGTAGGCTAATGTGGCCACACTGGGCCTGAACAGCTCCTGGTACATTTATCAGTACAATCAAGTTGCCTTTGGTTTCTCCACTTCATCTCAGTATTTGTCTACAGTGTTAGTCATGGCAAGACAACTTAACCACATCCTCTCCTTGGCCTTCACTTGGGGCAGTTGGCAGTAACCTCTGGGGAAGGGGAGAGGTGAAGTTGAAGGCAGATGAGCTGTTTGCAAGAGCCCCTGGCCTGTAACACTCCCATCCTCAGGCCAAAAGCACTGCAACTCTTCACAATGTTAAGAACAAAGCTTGCTGCTTTTTGCTGCACTTTTGGAATGTCATCGACAACAGCACTGCAGCAGCAGCAGCATGCACTGAACACAGCCAGTAGTAATCATCAGTACTGCCTTCATTAAACTCTTCCCTTTGCTATGCCACATCAACAAACCCATCTGTTACTGCCACAGAAGAGATAGGAGCAATGGGTTTTCCTTCTGTAATGTGAAAGAACTCTCTCTCACAGATATAGCATGCTCCTGAATGTATCTCATCCTAACAAACCATGCCTTAAACCTAATGTGAGCAAAGAAAGTACAAAAACTGTTAGAATAATATTAAAGAGGCATACACTAAATTACCATTAATGAAATCATACCAGACTACTAAATGGGAGGAGCATGGTAACTGATTCATTAAAATGTTTCTAACAGATGGTTCAAAGATATATTTTTGGGAGAACCAACATAGCTGCCCCAAAAGATGGAGGTTAACAAACACTGTTTTTTCATATGGGCCTTAAATAAGAATTTAAAGTCAAAATATTGTGTCACTCAAAGACAGTAATGGTAAGGGGAAGTAAAGCTTACTTTAAGAGGCATCTTACAGTAATTCACACTAGTTTTCCAGTGCTCACACTAGATTTTACATTTTTCTATTATGTGCTCATGCTTTAAACCATTTTTTCTCTTAAAAATTCACATTGAGGCTGTGTGCCTATTAAGTATTGAAAACACTGTGTAAATATTGAGACAAACTACAAGTCTTTGAAGCATATTTTGTGTGTATCATTTTCTGTGTAGCTGAGAAGTTACTGTCTCAATATCCCAAGTAATAATCTTATATTAAAGCCCATCTTTCTTCTAGCATACCTCAAATCAGGAACACAACACAAATCAGGAACTATCTTTCAGCCTTGCCAGAATGTGTACGTGTTTATAATTTTACTTCTTCAAGAGTTTGGTAAAAAACATAACCCATTTTTTAGAAATACTTACAAACTCATCTCTGTTGATACAACAAATCTTTGTTAGTTTTGTCTTAACTGTTCAGTATAACAGCAACACAACACTTTGAACTTGCACAGCATATTCCATCTCAAGATCTTCTAAATAAGTGGTTCTCCAAGCTTAGATGAGCTCAGTGAATGCCCTTTGAAGTATCAGAGTTATAACAGGTTATTCTATTTCTTCAGCAGAAGTGACCCCCATACGGCAAGCAGAGGCTGGGCAGATGAGGCAAGGAAGGCAGCGCTCTGTACTGCATCCAGGAGGACATCTACTGGTTGTCACGGTTGGCCAGGGTTATGCCAAAACAGACCTGGTGTGTTCTGCACACCAAAGCTACCACAGCAGAAATCTACACCACTGAGATGCTTCCTGGCATCACAGAATCTTGGCACAGAGCTGGGATTGGAGCTTCAGACTCTTTTTGCTTAAAACATGGGTTTATTTCCTCTTCAATTAAGTCAAGATTGAAGCTTTCTTCTTAAGCTTTATATCAAAGTTTACGTTCTCAGAGAGACGGTTTGTGGCTGCCACCACACCTCCAGTCTAGTGGCTCTGCAAAACTCTATCCCCAACAAGAGACTATCAGCCTACATTAACTTTCATCCACATCCCAAAGTTCATCAATGGTTGAACATTGCATTCCAATGCTCTCTGACAAACTTCCTGACTTCTCTGGACTCCCTAGGGTGCAGAAGAGCTCTACAGTAGACCTATTCCTGGGTTTTGGTCCCAAGAGGAATTCAGCAACAAACAGCTTACAGCTGAGCTCATTTTACCTTAACCCTACCATCCCCATAAGTGTGAAAATTTCAGGGCAAAAAGTAATTCAACAGAGAACTAAGCAGCCATTACCCATTCAACAAATTTTGGGTTTTTTCAAGGATTTACGACTGCACTCCTATCTCTTTGATCTCACTGGATTTCAGACTAAGCCAAGAGAAACAGCATTCACAGACATTCTTGCCTTGCCACCTAGGTGTGGCAAAATCTCTTTGGTGTCTGCTTCATTCTTATCAATCTTTACCTACTACTAATTCATAGCACAAAAAAAACCCTGTGCTCCTCTCTCATCCTGAGAAATACCAGCTGCTTCTGGGCAGTGGGCATTCCCCAATGGATAGAGCTACCTGTGAACCCTTTCCAGGAGGGCCAGGGGGAAAACTGGCATCTCACACTCTACAGGTTGTTCTCATTCTTTGAGCAAATCTCTCTTTGGTGTCAAAATAGAATGACACAAGAAAGAGCCTTTTTCTATCTTCCTCTCTGTTAGTTGCAGTTCAGTGGGAAAATGTATAAAAGCAACAAGAAGTATATAAAGCAATAAAAAATAAGCTAACTTTTACATATGCCAGGTATCAAATATAAAGGTGCAAAAGGAAATCTTCCCTATTGCCAGTTCAGGCTATAGCCACACTATATTTCAGAACTATTTCAGAACTGCAGTCACCAACACTTACTCACCTACAAGTGTACTACCGCTGACCAGGCTCGAGCACCCCACAGTGGATGTGCTCTGGAGACCAGAAGCAGCAGTTTACCAGCACAACAATGTTATTTCCCAGCAGGTTAAAAGCATAGCTGGGGTCCAGCTAGGTTCAATTTCGCAGTATAGTAAGAAATAATGCCTCAGTGAGCATTTCCCTCTTGCAGACACAGATAAACTTCAACCGGCAACTACTGCTGTCCTCTCCCCACCACAGGCAGACCAGGAACGTAACCCACATGCATGCCCGCTCCAACGGGAGCAGGTAAAGCAAACGCTGTCTTACAGACGGAGACGGCAGCGATTCCTTCCCGGAGCAGCAGCTCCCGAAGGCACGGAGGTGCAGCTCAACAGGGAGGCCTGAGGTTGCTCTGCGGTGTGACCGAGCAGCCCGTGCGGCAGGGGTTGATCAGGTCACCCACAGATCAGAATGCCCTTCCCTAGGAGGGGGGAAGAACCAAACCCCCATCCTGGTTTCCCCCTCCCCTTCTCGCCAGAAGGCAAGCAGAACACTCCTCTTACCTGAACTCGGGCAGGAGGTTTGGCCGCAGCCCATAGAAAGCCGCCGACAGAGTCACTAGCCAGCCGGGTTTGTAATTCCCATTCTCACACTCCAGGTATGGTGAGGACCACCTGATGTGGTTCTTATCAGCAGTGAAGCCCTCCCGCCTCTTCCAACTGTTTTCCAAAGTTTTGGGGCCCGTGTTTAAGACCTTCCTGTGCAGATGTGGCCTCCACTTGCGCTTCAAGCCGTGGAACCACTCTGTTTCCACAGAGGCGTTTGCCAGGCGGTGAGCCGTGGAGGACAAGTCCTGCAGGAGGACCTGGCTCTCGTGCCTGCTGGCCTGGAGGAAAACCTGGGGAGTGGAGGAGAAAGGTTCCGTGCTGAAAGTGATAGCGGCCCTGGAGATGTTGGGGTCCTCCTCCAGCAAGCTCCTGATCAAGGCGCGGAACCATTCCAGGTCATCCTGCAAGTTCTGCTCCCGCGACTTATTGCTCTGGAGGATCATGTTGAGTAAGTTGGTGGCGTGGGTGAGGGTGCCCAGGGCGCCGTGCAGGGAGGGGTGCGAGGTAAAGCGCGACTTGCCGGCGAGGCTGGCCAGCTCGTACCGCCCGGAGCAGTTGGCTCGCCGCAACTCCCGGGAGTCGCCCGTGTAGAGGAACGAGGCCACGTCCTGGGGCACCTCCTCGGCGAGTCGCTGCGCCAAGATGGTGCTCTCTGTAGAGCGGCTCCGCGGGGCCGGCAGAGACTCCCGGCTCTTGATGTGGTTGTAAATAGGCTGCTTCCCTCCGAGCGCCCGCTCCCGGCCGCGCACTGCCTGCCCTTGGTCGGCGGCAGCCCCCAGCCCGCGCTGGGCGAGGAGCAAGAGGAGAAGGAGCCGGAGCAAAGCCATGTCCCCCGGTGCTGCCGGTCGCGCCGGCACGGCGAGGCGGCTGAAGATGGGCTTCGCGCAGGCGGCCGCGGCGCAGGGGTGCGAACGCGCAGAGGCGGCCGAGCGGCAGCGGGGCGGAACGCGACCCCCGGCCCGCGAGTCACCTGTGGCGGTGCCGCCCGCAACCTCCCCAGCGCGGGGCTCCGCACAGCCCCACCGCCGGCGCGGAGCGGCGCGCAGCCCCTCCGGCGACAGCAGAGCCGAGCCCTCCTGCGCCTCCTCCCGCCGCGGCCACCGCGCTCACTGAGCTCCTGCCCGGCGCAGCG